>JABUQX010087829.1:0-20000 GCA_015478945.1 Trachelipus rathkii
AAGAAGAGAGATAGAGATTCGTTTCGGCATCCTTTACACTCTAGTTTTCCTGATTACTCATTAAACAACAGCATAACATTATGCTTAATGTCTTCTCCATTTCTGTGAAAGTATACTCTTGCTATATAACTTAAATAATCCGTCAAAATTAGAAAGATCCTGCATATTCTCTTTTGCTCGGGTCATAATCTCGCCGGCAAGTATCAAAGAACAACGAAAGAAATGTATTTAAGTAAAAGATTATTAATCTTACATATAATAATTTAATCTTATTCTTTCTTTACTTTCTACTCATATTCTCTCTTCTATACATTTTTCTCATTCTCTCCCCTTAGCATCCTTTATATTATCTTCAATTAACTTTCTAATACTGTATTTATTTATTATTACTATCCTATTATTCTTAATTATATTTCGTAATTTTGTATTCTCCTTATCAATCTTACTATTCTTACCTTATTATTTATTTTCATTGAGTTTATCATTTTGCTTCTTCCCTCTCTTTTACTTTACTCCTTTGCATAACTATTATTAAATTACTATTAACAAGTTCAGATATTCTTGCTTTAACCTACTTCACCTATCTTTTTTCTTCATTATATTTTATTACAAGTCTAATAATAACAGAAATTATTGTTTATAATTATATTAATATTAACAGCCGACAATTGAAATAATAAAATGAATAATAATTAATAATTATAACAATAAATATATAATAATAATTATAAAATTAAATATATTAAATAATATAAATAAATAATAATTAATAATAATAATAATAATATAATTAAATAATAATTATAAATAATTATAAAAATAATAATCAATGAGATGAGTAATACATACAGAATTAACCAGTATATCGACATTCTAACTAATAATAATAATAAATATAATAAATAATAATAAATAATAATAGATGATAATACCCTTTGACTAAACATGAAAATAAGTTAATTTAATTAGAGACGTTAAATCGGAAGTATATAAACAAGTAACATAGTATTACTTATATCTTTTAATGCAAACGCAACGAGAAAAATTAAACATTATTACGATATTAATATTTTTATACTAAGTTGTAATTAAAACATACTATAATATAAGATTACACTGTAATAATCAATATAATTTAATATAGTTTACGAATAATCACATTATATCACTTATGAGGAATTGTTAAATGAAATTGCAAATTATGACCACAGTCAATTCGGTCAAAAAGTCTATAGGTATAACATTACTACTTATTTTATTATAATATTATATATATTAATAATTAATGTATATATATTATATATTATATATATATATATATATATATTAATATATTAATATTATAATATATATAATATTAATATATATTAATATATATTTAATATTATATATATATATATTATTTAATATATATTATATATATATATATATATATTATATATATAATATATATATAATAATATTATATATATATATATATATATACCTATATATATATATATATATATAATATATATATATACTATATATATATATATATAATATATATATATATATATATATATATATATATATAGGTATCATATTATTATATCCTCGGTCCCAAAAGTAAGTTTTAATTGAATATCCATGAACGAACTGAGTAAATGTTAGCTCCTCCGTGACAATATACGAGTGGTAGCTATTTACCTAGGCTACATATCCCATACCAGTTTTAACGAGATTTATAAAGTCACTCTTGCACTACTACATCTGTTTATGTATGGGCGTGTGTTCTAACTTCGTTACGTGTTTTTGCAACACATCTTTTTGTGTATTTAGGCGTGTTTTCTATCCTCGTTACGTTTTTGCGATGCAGGTAAATATTGAACAGCGGTACGCATTCAAATTCTGTTTGGAACGTAACAAGTCTGTCACTGACACATTTGCTTCTTTAAATGCGAAGCTTTGGGGAAACCACTCTATCGAGAACTATGGTTTTTAAGTGGCACAAAGCTTTCAAAGAGGGCGAGAAAATATTGAAGACCACCCTCTTTGTGGAAGACCAATCTCATCAACAAAGAATGAAAATGTGGAAGTTGTTAGAGTTGTGATGGAGAGAGACTGCCGGTTCAGTGTCAGTGATTTCAGAAGAAACTGGTTTGGCTAAAAATGCATTTCATAGAATTTTAAAGAACCATTTGGACAAGCAAAAAATTTGTGCAAAACTAGTGCCGAAAGACTTGTCTGTGGAGCAGAAAACGAACAGGGTCAAAATTTGTCAAGATTTACTTGAAAGATTCGAAATGGAGCACAATTTTTTTGGATAAATTTATAACAGGCGATAAATCTTGGGTTTTTGAGTACGATCCTGAAACCAAGCGGCAAGGTACGGAATGGCACACAAAAGATTCTCCTTGTCCGAAGAAAGCACGTATGAGCAAGTCCAAGGTGAAAACACTGATTATTGTTTTTTTCGATAGCCGTGTTATTGTGCTCAAGGATTTGTACCTTCTGGACAGACAGTTAATCACGTCTTTTAAAAAGATGTCTTGAAACGACTTCGAAAGCGAGTTCTGCGAATCAGAGCAGATATTGCAGACGATTGGTGGCTGCACCACGATGACGCACCATCTCACACTGCGCTCTCAATTATATAATTTCTGGCGAAGAAAAACATTCAAGTACTTCCACATCCTCCACACAGCCCGGATCTAGCTCCGTGAGATTTCTACCTCTTCCCTAAGTTGAAAATGAAGTTGAAGAGTCATCCTTTTCTGACGATGGAAAACATAAAAAATACTGTAACACGTAAACTAAACACACTTCAGGAAAATGACTTCCGGTACTGCTGTAAATAGTAAAAAGAAACGTTAGAACCGCTGTGTAATCTCCCAAGGGTCATACTTCGAAGGAGATAACTTATTATTTAAAGTGAGTCCAATACATACTTAAATACGGCATCAGTACACTTACCTTTGGGACATAACATGTATATATATTATATATATATATATATTATATATAGTATATGTATATATATATTTAGCCCTTATATGATATATATATATAATATAATAATATATATAGTATATAATAATAATATTATATATATATACAGTAATAATATATAAATACATATATTTTTATTATATATAAATATATATATATATATATATATTATATATATATATATATATATATTATATATATATTATATATATATATATATATATATATATATATATATTTATATATATATATATATATATATATATAATATATATATATCATATATATATATATATATATATATATAATATATATATATATATAATATATATATACACATATATATTAAATATATATATATCTTTATATATAATATATATATATATATATATATATATATATATATATATATATATATATATATATATATATATATATATATATTATATCTATATATTATATATATCTCTATAATATATATATACTATATATATAATATATATATATATATATATATTGTATAATATATATATATATAACCTATTATACATCTTTCGATATGCTTTCCTTTTCATCTTTCTCACTATTTCGACCTTACATTCTTTGAATTCAATTTCCTTTACATATTTCTCAATATTCCTATTTTATATATTTCTCATCCTCTCTCCTTTTCATTTTTCGATTTTTTCACTTTTAAATTTTTTGCATTCTCTCTATTTAACATTTTTCAAATTTTATTTCTTTTCTTCAAAATTGATGTTAGAGAATTGAAACAATGAGCTGAATATATATCATATTTTATTTTAATATTAAGTAATTTCATCTATATGGACTATATCAAAACCAAATATGTAGAAATAATATTGGTTTATGTAGAAAATTTGCAGCTAAAATCATTAAAGGTAGCTTATTTTATTAAACATTGGAATATAGTTTGAACCTGAGTTCCATCCATTCATGTTTGTCTTCGAAAGCAAATTCCAAAGAAGCTCTTCTTCAACACGGCAATGCTCGTGAGGGAAGAAGATCTTTTATCATATATATATTTAAAAGAATGTATATTTGATGATACGTGCTTTGTACTCTCTTGAGGTAGATGCGCCAGAACCTTCTGTTTCACATCACGTATATTCTTTTCATATTTAAGAAAGTCTTACCTTTCTATTAGATCTTTTTTTTCTTTCTTTTTTTTCTTATTCCTTCTATGTTTTTCTGTCATTTACTTCCTTCTTAAAGAATTCTTATAAAGTTTTATGAAAATGCATAAATTACCTTGTTAAGAAGTTAAAATTTTGACAAGTATATATAAGTGTTCGTAAGTGAGAAAGGAAGATATTACTGCATTTATGCATGATCATGTGTATATTCTACTACAAGAATGTTTAGAAACACATACATCCTCATTCAAATGGCCATACATATCTTTTCACATGCGCAGACAATATATATATATATATATAATATGTATGGATGCGTGTTCGTAGTGATATTGTACAGTAGGTGTTGGTTATGTGGTATATATAATATATATATACATACATATATACAAATAGACATATAATATCTTTTCACATGCACACAATAATATATATATATAATATATATAATATATATATATAATTAATATTTATTATATATATATATATTTACTATATATATATTATGATATATATAATATGAAGTGAATATAAGGTGAAATAATATGCATAGAAATTATATTTATAATATAGGGATATGGTGTGCTTTCGTAACTTATGAAATGGATGCGAGGAGAGTGTGGGTAAAATATCGCATGAAATATCTCATGCATAAACGTGGCCGTATTGAAGAGGTGTATTAAGTATTGAATGTGTGTGGGTCTTGACGGGCAAGAAGGAATAGGTATTTATTTTGGGGAGATAATGATAGGTACTAATTAGTAAGAAGGAGGTATAATTAGACGGTTAAGAGGAGCAAGTTGTAAATAGTAATGGTATAATATCATTAGCAGGTATAATATATATATATAGAAAGAAATTACTGGTAAATATGATCATTATGAAACGGAGGAGAGATAGTTGAATTTTAGTAATGATGGAATTTAGGTAAACTGTGTATATTATAAAGTGGATTTATAATTGAAAGGTATTAAGTTCCATAGCTGAATAAGAGGGATAGTAGCATAATAAAGTACCTATTATATATACTTTTATTAATGGTAGTAGTAAGGGGTAGTGTGAATAAGGGGTTGGCAATATTTGAAACATGAGTCATGAGTAATTAATATAAATAGTTAGGATATATTTTAGTTTATTGAATGTATGTATAGTGAGGCGGTAATAAATATACTATATATCATAATATAATACTCACATATTAGTATATAGTTAATTTATATATATTAATATATATCATAATATATATATATTATTATATATAAATATATATATATTATGATAGGATGGCCGCTGTTTATTAATCGTTATTCCGTTTCTTTGAAATAGAAAATAAAAGCTTTAAAGACAATTAGTAGAAACTGAAATTATCTTGATTTATCCAGAAAACTGCTCACTAGCTTTTGCCGTGCGTTGACGAGCCGACGCTGGTAACTCCATGTATAGTAACTTTTCAGAGACAAAGAAATGTCTCTGCATTCACGATGCGAGGATAGAAAGAAGAACACTTGTGTAGGATCGACATATCATCTTTTATTCGTGAAAACCCGGACGAGAATTTGTATCGGTTGAGTAATACTCACTCTGAAGAGAGATGAATTGTATGTAATAATATGTGAGAATTTTTTGTTAGTTTTTAGTCAGGATATATTGCAACACACAGGCGTAATGATTAGGTTTACATCCATATAGCGAGATGGCTCTCTTATTGTGAGCAGGTCGTTAAGTTTGAGTTATATTTGGATTGTGTTGAGAGTTAGCAAATGCTATTCTCTTCTAGTAGCTAATGAGGGATCAAATTCTAGAATTGTGTGACAATAGTGAAGCGTGTGTAAGATATATTATTTGTACTTATTATTATGGTAGTTTGTAACGTGGTATACATGGACTATGTAATATGTGTAGATAGCGGAGTGAGTCATAGTGCGAATGTTGTCTTGCATGATATTATAACTAGAGTCAGATATATAGATATTGAATTTAAGAGAATCTTTAGTTGTACATGTAGAAAAGTGGACGTTCGTCGTACTAAATATAATTAGAGTGTCGAGGTTAGCAACAGGAGGTAGAGTATGATTATGATGGAACATTAGAAGAATGGATAGAATGGGAAGGGAGTGAGAAACGCGGAGAAATGTCCTTATACATGATCAAACACTCTAGACAGAGATTCTGAATTTCGCGATATTTAAGATAGGAGCAAGATTCCTTGCAAGAGAAGTATTGAGAGGACGCATTGTAAGACAGTGATTCTGGGACCAGGGTGTCGCTCACAAGAGGTAGCGTGAATATGATTTGCGAGCAGCAAATGTTAACAAGAAGATAATTGTCCAATATATGTCCAACACGCAGCGATAGGACAGTTTGTTATGTCTCGAGGCAAAGTGCTCAACTCCTGCCGATAGAAGGCTGCTTGAGCGTTGAATGGTGTGGAGCCGAAAAGCGAAGGCTAGTGAGACGAGAGTAGTTCTATGCAGTGTGGAACAATATAAAGATTTTTTACGAATTATCATAGTTGTTTGTGTGAAAGACATTTAGGACAAGGGATGGTAGTGCAGGTGAGTGGTACCGTAAAATAATAGAATTAGTTAGATGTCGTTGGAAGGTTCGCAGGATGACTAATTTAAATTCTTTAAGGATATGGTTAAGGAGATATGAGAAAGAGATCTATATAATATAGTTTGGACCATATATAGGAAGTTTTTAATACTCATAAATAGTATAAGTTGTTATTACCTATATATTTGATTATAATAATGTCATATAGTATGAATATGAACTAATTGAGATTTAGGGAATTATATAGGATATAAGATCTAATGAGACTATAATAACGATGTATCATATTGAGACAATCTTTAATATGAGGTGTTTAGGTGTGATGAATAGTTATGATATAAAAACAGGAAGAAATGAAGAATAGGTAAGTATAAAAAATGTAGTAAATTAAATAATGATAAAGTACATATTGATGTGGTTTAGGTACTGTGAGAAAGAGATGGATGATAGTCGGTATGAGTATATATAGAAAGAATGTATAGTGGTTGAAGTATGGGATTGGGAATATATATACTGGACATGGCTAGGGAGATAATCCTTTCGAGAAAAATATTTGTTAATATGAGTACATATTTTAACCTATATACCATAAAACATAAATTTAGTAAAGTATAATTGTTTTCACTACCAACGAACGCGATTTAATAATTTATTAATTAATGCATATTATCGAAATATGTTATCAAATGTGAGAATCTTATCTTATAGTAGATGTTATTTCTTAAAGTTTATTATTTGGAACCTAAATATTAAATCATTTTTCGAAACATACGTAAAAAAGCCTATTTTATAGCTCAAATAAATAATATAAAAATTTAAATTAATATAAATAAAACAACAACATCAAAATAGAAAGTATTTCTTTAGATAAGTAAAATATTTCATGAAAAATATATGCGATCTCTCTCTCTCTCTCAAAACCTATACCTTATACTAGTTGGCTTTAACTACTGTATAAGATAGGCTATCATAAAAGAATTTTGTATCTCCAATCATACAATTACCTTCAAACATTTTCCAACTATTACATTGAGATTTCATTCAATAACTAATCCTTACTTGCAGATGCAGGATTGTCGCATAAACGCTGAGTTCACCTATCTATTAATAAAAATCTCTCATTACTATTATATAGTCGAAACTGTTTACTGTATAAAATACTCTTAGTCGACACATCTCATTCTTTTCTAGAGAGGGTATGCTTTATCGATTGTTACATTATATAATAATTTAATATATATATATTAGAATGTAAGGTTGAATGAAAGAAGAATACATTTTATATATATAATCTCAGTTTGTAAAAAGAGGTATAGATATACTGTAGCATGATATTGATTGCTAAATAAGAAATAACTAGGTTATTTCGTCCATCAATTTCCATCAGATTGATTGAAGTACAGATCACACGTATTATCTTCTCCAATATTACATAATAATATTATATTATATTATATAATTTTATATATTAATTTATAATATATATAATATATATATATATATATATTATATATAATATATATATATTAATATATTAATATAATATATATATATATATATATATTAATATATTATAATTATATATATATATATATATTATAATATATATATAATCATATATATATTATATATATAGTATATATTATATATTAATATTAATATATGATTTATATAATATATATTATATATAAATATATATATATATTATAATAATTCAGTAAATATATGGCGTTTTCTCGCTAAGAATGACATAGACTAATGAGCAATGAAATATGTACGTAGTACTGATATATATATTATAGAAAATAAAAATAATTACAGCATTGAGTATATATATACTTTTTGGAGTTGGGTATGAAAAATAAACTATAATATTAAAAAAATCCTGATTGTAAATAAATTATGAGAATTTTTTAATTAAGTTAAAATGTATTTATTTATGCTTAGGCCTTTTTGATGAGAATAGCATAAGGACTTTCAGAAAAATTCACCGTCATTCTAAATGAAATAATATAGCTCACCTTATATCTTATTAGTAAATAATGTGACCAAAAATGCAAATGCAAATATGAAGAATGACAAAATTGCTTATATCGATTGGGGGAAAACCATTTTAATCTAATAATAGGCCAAATCGACCACGTGACTAAAATACGGGCTATATAATTTACTTACTTTTTTTTTTTTAGAGCATTTTAATTACCTTTAAACCACTAAAGTTATTTCGTGCTCTTGGAAACATTTCTAGCATAGAGGACAAGAGTAGGATGTAGCCCTCCATCATGAGATCTTAATGAATAAGGAGTATTAAGAATGTTGGTACGTATGAGTTTGTATTTTTGATAATATACTCGCTTCACACGAAAGTTACAGACGTGTATTTAAATTATATACATTTTCCTCAGGACCCATTACGCATTTCAGTTTTATAAGATACCGTTGTAAATCATACTTGAATGAGTGAAGTGACGATCATTATAATCAGTTGATTCTAGCGGTACGTAATTTGCTTAGGTAATGTTTATATTTGAGTTAACTTGTTATTACTCTTCCAAGCCGAAATATTATTTCTATAATTTTGGTAAACATTGATAAGTAAAGTTTGATAAGGATAGCTTACATATATCATAGGTAATAGAGGGTGGTTGTAGATAAGCTCAACAGGTTATATTAGGAATTTGGATAATAAAAAATTCTACCTATGATGTAGAAAGTAGCCAATTGATAATACCGTTGCCCTGTCGTGTGTGGAGGATCCAAAATTTATTATATTGTAAACTTGAGTCCAGAGTGCATATAGCTTTATATTTCTTCTGCGCTCACACTTTTTCGAGAGAGCAGCATAAACGCTGAAGGACAGTCTTATTTTATATAATAAATATAGTTATAATAATATATTATCCTAGTTAACTGTTTATGCCCTTCATAGGGGTATATCGTTGAGTAATACTCAATAGAATATACCCGTTATGATAATCTGAGAAAAAAACATACAAAACTATTGTTCATTAT
This sequence comes from Trachelipus rathkii, assembly GCA_015478945.1. Classification (NCBI taxonomy): domain Eukaryota; kingdom Metazoa; phylum Arthropoda; class Malacostraca; order Isopoda; family Trachelipodidae; genus Trachelipus; species Trachelipus rathkii. The sequence continues at coordinate 9,717 of JABUQX010087829.1, forward strand.
TACCTAATTCATATACTCACATGAGACACTTTGTTATCATAGTATATATAATAATATATATATATCATTTTATTTTTCAGGTATCATATATGGAGAGTAAATTTGGAGACTCACCTCACTTTTAGCTTGCGAATTGAATTAGTGCCTATTGTTTCTGCGTCATCTCCACATATAATAACCCTATGAATTTGTTCGCATGTAATTATAACCTATAGTATATATAATATATATATATAATATATATATAATTATATATACTCACTATATTTGGTAACAAAGAACTACGTGGTCCACTTTAGTATCGAGGCACCGATTACAATATGCGCTCATTAGTGGAACCATCACAAACTTACTAACAAGGCTTAGCACCAATTGTTAGTGGAACAAGAATAGCGAGTTGGCTCCGTGACAACATACATTTAGAAGGCTAAAAGTTTAATATTACTTGGAGAGAGACAGCGATAACTGTCAGAAAAACAAACAATAAGAAAATTAAATCTATATATAGTTAAAAATATAAAGAGAGAGAAAAAAATAACCAAAATAAAGAAAAAATACAATAAATCAAATATCTTCTGTATATACCACGCTACTATCATAAGCTACACGGAAATGAAACTACTATTTCTTCGCGCAATTCACTATTGGTTTTAATAATTTCTCGCGCTCTAGTGGAAAAAATGAAACCAACAAAAGAAAAAAAAAAAGAAACCTAAAACATTATATATAAAAATCGCAGACGCTTATTTCTAACATTTTTGGTGTGGGCGCTGGGGGTCATGATGTGGATAGGACTCGGATACGATACCTAGGTATAGTAGTAACTATAATATCATTCGACTCTATCGTATCGCTGAGCACCATCGTATATAGTAATAATATGTTATGAACCAGAATTATAAACATATTATAGTACCGGTCTTACTAGTGATCGCCTCATATATAGGTTATCTCATCCAGAAAACTATTTTTTCAGATGCATTTTTCAGAGGGGTGCTCCGCAAGGCCGAGGAGTAACTTACCCCGCGTTATGTGGTGAGAGGACATTCTACACATTTATCCTCACCGATAGGCAGGAGACGCGTGCGCGTAGGTATTACCCCGTTTTTTCCACGCCCCATTTTGGAAGAATCAAAAACCTCGCGAGAGCACTCCAGAGATACAGAATATACGCAGGCGCGCGTGTGTAATTGCTCTTTTATCATAGTTGTGCGATTCAAATTGATACTATAAGATACACAGCCTATTCTTGATATTGGCAAAAAATTTTTATTTAATCACTCCAACGCACAACCTTAGGTCTCTAATACCTACCATAAAGAGCCGCCTTTCTCTTCACTAATGCCTTAAGACAGAAAATAAATAGGTATCTAAACCCTGTTCTTAAACTTTCCAAATAGAGTAGAGATTCATTATATAAACTTATATTGAACTTTCCACGTTTATATGGCGTAATCCTGAAAAATTGTGTATTGTATACTTACATAATATACAAAATTTTTTGAGCTAAAGATTAATTTATTGTAACGAAATCCTCATTATAAGTATTTATATTTAGAGAAAATAAAGATTTTCAGAATGACTTAAGAACTCTTATAGACTGTTATATTTTAAATCATCTAACTATACCAATTTCAAGTGCGAGTGTTGAACGCTCATTTTAGAGTGAGAAATTAAGTGAACAATTTAATAATCAATATTTTGAGAAACTCTATCATGTAAAGTATATAAGATTGTCCTAATCTTTACCCTAATATCGAATAAGAAAAAAAATTATCTTATAAAGAAACATGAAATATAAAGAAAATTTTTTAATTATATAAATTATAATAATAGTAAGATTTTATGCAAAAAAAAAGGTATCACAGGAAAGAATAGTTTCATGTTCAAGTAAAACTCTTTATCCTACGTAATATTTATATAAGAGTAAGTATTAAATATGTAATTGATATAGATAATACGTGATTTATATATATTATATTATATATATTATATTATATATATAATATATAATTATTATGATATATATATATATATATATATATATATATATATTATATATATTATATTTATAGTATATATATATATATATATATATATAATTAATATATATAATATATATAATATACTATATTTCTATATATATTAATATATATTAATATATATATATTAATATATATATATACTTCGCTCACTCACTGCTATGTATACTCACTAAATAGGTGAATTTTATATATATAAGTTCAATTATATAATATATAATATTTATATATAAAGGATTTGTACAACAGAAGAGAGGATAATAAACATTTGAAACTCTTTTACACAATTACTAAGCTATTTTACGCTTTCTCAGCATTGGCAGGCGTTTTTAACAAAGTCACATGTAAGAAACTAATTCAACGAGAATAAATAAAAATTTTAGCATCAATCTCATTTTTTTTTTTTAAATAAAAACAATAGTAAAAAGAAATTGAGATATTGTTATATATATAATAAATTATAATCAAATAACTAATTAAGTGAGTAGATCATCCTTCTCTATCTTCAAACTCCTCATCTTCTCTCTCATAAATCTAAACTTCATTTCTCTCTATATATTTTTATTTTCGATCTTTATACTACAAGTAATTCTACTCTCTCTCTCTCTCTCTCTTATCTCTCTCTACTTCTCTTACTCTTCAGTCTCTTACTCTCTTACTCTTCTATATATTCTTACTATTATCTCTCTCTCTCATCATCTATCTATCTATCTATTTTATTAACTATCTACTTTATATATATATTATACTAACTTTTCAATATATAATATATAATCTATAATATATATATATATCTCATCTCATTACTATATCTATATATATATATATTTATAATATACTATTTATATATATATATATACTACTATATATATATATCTATAATATATCTATATATATATCTATATATCGTATATATATATATATACTATTATATATATATATCCTTAATACAATATATACATATATATAACTAATCTACTATATATTCACTATTATCTCTCTATCTTCACTTATATACCTTACAATACAATAAAAGATGCAGTAAGATATATATAATATTAATATATATATATTATATTAAATATATAGTATAATATATATATATATCATATATCCATAATATATATATTATATTAATATATAATATATATTATATTAATATATATATATATATATTAATATATATATATATATATATATATATATATATATATATTATATATAATAATATATAATTAATCTTATATAATATTAATAATATATATACTTATAATATATAAATATATATATATATTAAAATATATAATATATATATATATTATATTATATTATTAATTATTTATAATATATATTATATATATATATAATATATATATTTATATAATATATATATTATATAATATATATATATATATATATATATATATATATAATTAATAAATATTAATTAATATTATATATTATATATTATATATAATAATATATATATATATAAATATATATATAATAATATATATATTTATATTCTATATATTTATAAATATTCATTATATATATATATATATAATAGTATTCTCTGTTAGGCTAGGCGACTCCAAAGTAAGAGGTCTTTTTAAAAGAAAAACAATGAGGGTCTCTACTCTCTCTCAATTCTCCTACCAGATGCTCTTACGACTCGGTCTAAACTCCTCCAAATCGCGTCGAGCTCCTACTTCCCTCCATAAATTCTATATATATCTCACTAGAGAGGAGTACATATACACTACCTTAATTAACCTATATACGACTCGATTTATTGAGAGTGTGTAATTGAAGAACATTTGAGGATAATAGCAAAGGAAATATATGTATTTCGAATCGAGTTATAAAAATAATTTAAAGCATTAAGCAGCTAAGTTTGGTGGGGATCATATGAGTTGAATGTATAGAAAAGGTAAATGATATATATATATAATATATATATATTGAGAGAGTAGTAGTAAAAGATCAGTTAGTAAGTTCAAATAAGTAAATAGATAAAGATGTCAAATTTCGCCAACAGGACGAACATTCATGGATACATTAAGACGAAATTGATTTTTTTGGTATACCTATATTTTGTGAGTGCTTATTCAGCACTTCATTAGGCGTTATTTAGACGTTATTATGCGTAAATTATAGAGGTATTCAGTTCCAGAGCTCGTTTTCCGAGGGTCCGTACTAAATGACGTATTAGATAGATACGTAGAAAAATAAACTACGCTTCCGAGTTATGCTAGATATCGATATATTACCTGCTATTTTGAGAATTATTTATTCGCTAATACATGTATTCGTTTTTATTTAAGCTCTCGACAAAAATATTCACATTAGGATACTTGCAGTTTGAGCATATGAGAGAGTTTCTTAAATTTTCATAAGAGCGATAGTAGTCACGTAAGATCTGCGCATAACTGGTTCATGACCATGCTTGAAACATAGTTTTCATTATTTCATTATTCTTATTTAATATTTATTTTATCTTTAATTCTCGTAGCATAAATTGTTTCTGGAGAATTATTAGTGCTGCCACCCTTATTTATATTATTATTAAATTATATATTATATTAATTATTTTATATTACTAATTTAATTATTATTATTATTATTATTATTTTATTAATATTAATTATTTTATTATTATAAGATATTAATTTGATTATTAATTGTTATGATATATAGTTCGTAATACTTATTCATTATTAGACTTATTATTCTTCTTTAATTATTTATATTATATATATATATAAGTATTTATTTAATTACTTATAATTATTTATTATTTACTGTATACATAAATTTAATTTTATTCGATAAATGCAATGTTATTTATGTGTATATATACAGTAATTTTTCAGTAAGTATGAATGCCTATGCAAGGCTATTTAATAATTCAGTATATTTATATATGATGTTAGATTTTATATATAATTATATATTAAAGTATTATTTTAATCCCTCATATAAATGTTGTCTTATATGAACAATGAATGTAGCTCCCTCAAACTAATTTTTTAATATGATTTATACTTTTAATTTTTCTTTAAGTCCATTTCCAAAAGAAATGAAAAAAAAAATAGTAAAAAAGTATATTCAGAATCCTATCTATCTGCCTATCTCATTTCCCAGTATTATAATTATATATATATATATAGTTATGATATATAATGCCTATAGTATATAACTTCATCGACGAAATCAATAATATTTATATTATTCAATCTTCTATAGGAGTCGATTTCTATCGAAGCGAGTAAGCCCGAGCTGTCACCCCTCCCCCGAAAGATTATGGAATTTATGATAATAATATATAAGAATTGAAATAAGATATAAGTAAGATATTGAATAACTTATATAACTTATATAACTTATATAACTTATATAACTTATATAACTTATATAACTTATATAACTTATATAACTTATATAACTTATATAACTTATATAACTTATATAACTTATATAACTTATATAACTTATATAACTTATATAACTTATATAACTTATATAACTTATATAACTTATATAACTTATATAACTTATATAACTTATATAACTTATATAACTTATATAATTATATAACTTATATAACTTATATAACTTATATAACTTATATAACTTATATAACTTATATAACTTATATAACTTATATAACTTATATAACTTATGTCTAAATTACATCTTATAGAAGTATGTTCTATTTTTTATCAATGTTTCATGAAACTACTCCAAAAATATTCCATTTAATTAATGGAACAAGAGAGGATATTAATGATCATGAATTTTTATATACACTTTTTAACGTTGTTGGGCAAAAAATAATGAAATTTATAAGCTAAATTCACATGTCCCTTATGTTGGATTTTCATATAAATACTCATTCAATGTCATTAACTATATATATATATATATATATATATAATATTATATATATTTTTATATATATATTAATTGTATAAACATCTAAATATCAATTATATCATTAAACTAATAATAATATATAATATTATATATATATATTATAAATAAAATTTCAATAAACAATAAAATATATTTTAAATTAAACAACAATCAATTTAAAGCATGTATAAGATATTGCATATATTTTATGTTTTTAATTATTTTAATATATTAATATATATATATTAATAATATATATAATATACTCGTATGCATATTTCTACTTACCTCTATTAATTTAGTACTAAGTATAGAGTTATAACAATTTCACATAATAGTAATTAATTCTCTCATACTCGTGTTATTATTATTATTATTATTTTGCTTTAAAAAGTACTGCTTCATATTGATCTTGAGAGCTCATTATCTCTATTATCGTTGATATCATCAATACTTCGTATTATTTCACTATTTTATAAACGATAATATTTGTAATCCTTACTTCGTCCCTCTTTCCCTTAAAATTTTATACATCTAATGTGGATTATGCTTATTATTATTACTCCTGATTAATAATTTGAATATGTTGCAGTAGTGTGTAGCTTCCTTATTCTTGTACTTCGCGAGTGGTATATACCTTCTATTATTACGGTACTATTCACGCATATATTCAACACTGTCAATCTACAATCCAGAAACTGTAGAGGCCACCACACTTCTATTCTTTGCCATCAATCACACTCTTCACTCTCACATCGCCTTTTAAGCGTGGCTACACACACCACGACCACAATCACACAAACTATATCAACACATATCCACACATAATGTTATAGAAAATCGACGACAATTTGGCAGGACGGACATTTGACGCCTAATGGTCATATTTTTCCGATAAATATTGATAATTAAGGTTTGATGAAAACATGGTTTGCTAGGTTTTCTATGGTATTTGCTAAGTTTGCAATCACACAGAGGAAGTTTAGTATAGTGTAGGTGAGTGAAGAGCTCACTCTGAATATATATTTTAAATTTATTTTATTTATTTTAGTACCATTCAATCCACATGTATGAACAGCTTTATCGTCCTGTCTGTTGAAACCAGCATTTTTCATCTTCTGGCCCCGGACAACTCTTGGTATCTACTATAGCACTCTAAAAATATAAAATACATTTCCTCGAGCGTCAATTTAGGTTTATGCGATGCTAGTCCTTGAGTTATTAACTCAGGTAGGGTTTCACCCTTTCAAGTGGAACTAGCATCCTTCTTTCCATTTGGCCTCAAAACTCGTTCTCCCAGAGCTCTTCAGAATGATCGTTGTTTCTAGGACCGCTACATTAAGAGTTATCCAATGCCTGGTGTCCGGAGTTGAGCCGTTCTCTATATAGGAAAATAAATATAAGCTCTTAAAAGGACGCGGGGTAGCTACGCCACCTGTGCGGTAGCAACCCGCGGTCCTTTATACTGTGTCCCTAGTAAGCCTTTAGTGCACGGATAGAAAATCTCACTAGGAAGCAATCCTTGCATAATGATATGTTATCTTCGACTGAGTTCATCAGCTGTATGCACATAGCCTCTATAACTGTAACATCATATCACTTAAGAGGAGTAAATTAATCTAATTTTAGAGTAGAATACGAGTCTCTTTGAGTTGAGACTTAAATTGGCATTTTATATAATATTGAATATGCTTACTCAAGGTATTAAACGACTTATATGATTGAAAATGTTTTGAAAGTAGCTGCCTCTACATTGATAAGGTATGTCCACAAATAAAGACTCTTAAGGATAACATGTTAGTCATCACGAAACCAAATTTGTTCTGCCCATCCTGATAATTTATAATATCCTAGGAGATGTCTTATAAATATATTTATTTCCTATGTATAGTAGAATGATCCGGTGCTTAAGAAAGAAGATAAAAATGTTCTTAAAATCACATAATAATATAATAAAACGAGAGATACACTCACCAAGATAATAGCTGAAAATGACCATTAATCAAATATAGTGAGAGTTGGAATATGATATAAATATATTAAATATTAAATATAATATAAATATAATAATAATAATAAAATAATCAATATAATTAATATAATAATAATAATAATAATAATTATAAAAATAATTTAAATATAATATAATAAGTAATTAATAACTAATAATTTAAATATATAATAAATTAATATCCCTTTTCAACCTAAACTTTTTTCAAATACTTTGTGTTTTTATAACCAAGTGGTTTTCTAGATCCTCGAAAAAACGTTATTCATGTAGGCCCTTAAATCACTTTATATAATATATATATATATATATATATATATAATAATTATAAATATATAATATATATATATTATAATATAATATTATATATATTATAATTAATAAAAATATATATATATATATATAATATATAATATAATATTATATTTATATTATAACCTATTTAATACCTACTCACCTAAATTAAATATTAATAAAGGATATAATATATTATATTAAATATATATATATACTTTTTTTTTATATAAATATAAATTCATAATTAACATTTACAATTAAGAATCAACTCTAAATATCTATACTCAGCTACATTATTATATCACCTAATTCACCTTATCTACCTTGTACATATATTACTGTAAGTTTAATTTATTATAGATATTAGATTCAAGTAGATTAAGTCCTAATTTTATTTAATAAAACACATTTTGATAATATAACAAGTATAAACGTAGATATAAAATTATGTTCTTTATTATATGATTATGAAAAATAATATATTTAGTCACATAAATAATATTTTATTATTAAAACTCACATATTAATTATTTACTAAATTTTTGTAGATTTTTTTATAATAAATAAATTAGTATTTACAATATATATAATCAACTCACTAATCTAATATAGTAATATCAAAACTCTAATACAACCTACTAAAACTAGTGTTTGAGCCGAGCTACCAGAGAGGATTTATTGAGCGTACTCATATTATATCACTAGAGTATACCTATAGAGCAACTCCGCTTACTACGCATACTACGTGGAAGTGGCGCACTCAGCTAATACCGAGCCCACCCATCATTCTACGAGAGACTAACAGCGATATATATATATATATATATACGCACCTATACCTTAGAGCACCACATATATATATATATATATCCTAGAGAGCCATAATTATATATATACCTAGGCTTACTTTTGAGTCATAATTATTGTCGCACCGCACCGAGCTAACCTAATAGCTAACCGAGAGTTAGTAGAGGTACCTATACCCTGTAACAGCGCACGGAAGTCTGAGAGAGCTCAAAGTTCACGGAAGTTCGCAAATCATCACTTAATATAGATCATAGTTTTTATAAACTTTGGCACTGCAGAGAAACGCGCTAGCACTGCACCAGTGACTATACTTGTTAATCCTGATAACACTATATTCATAATATAGATAACTAATCAGTACTGCTGTATAATTAAATTATATTACTTTAAGAAACGTATTTACTTCATAACTCATCATTATGTTGTATACATGATACATTTTTACAAAACAGGCGTAAATTAAATATTTATAATATATATATATATATTAATATATAATATTATTAAATATTAATATATATATATATATATATTATATATTAATATATATATATATATAATATAATATATATATATATATTAATGAGATAAGGAAGTTACGCTCTACCTTAGTAAGACTGAGAGATAGATGATATTAACTAACATTTGGATCACATATAATGGAAGTCTTTAGAGTAACATTACCTCCATATAGCACTACTTCCGTGGCCTCTCACAATGTGTTTCTTCACGTTACATTTTTGAGTCTGAGTTATGCTATACTGTTAGTATTCAGTACATTAACGTTTTAGCTTACTCATAGTTAGTTAGTAAGTCTGCTTAGCCCCTATTAGTTTAGTCACTCCGCCCATATAAGTTATTGACTATGCCTAAACCTGAGAAATCGACATATCACCATTAATTTGAATCTTGTTCTGGTGAGAATAATATAAGCAATATAAAAAGGTACTCACTAAAATAGCGCAATGTAGACGACTCTAGAATTCTAGCCACCGGCGTGATATAGTGTATCGCTTCTAAGAGATGAGAGGAAAGAGCGCTCTCCTTATTGGGTGGCTCCTCATCACCATTAAATTCCATTGAACGTATCAGCACAGTGTGGAAGAAAGAGTGTGGCGCATGTTTGCACATTGTTAAGAAATTGCTTGAGCTGCCTTGTATTGTTTAATGAAATGTGTGTTGCGCGTAGTGTCTCTCTTTCTCTAGCTAGAA
>JABUQX010087830.1:0-33223 GCA_015478945.1 Trachelipus rathkii
AGTATCTGCTGTACATACAGTTTCTTCGATTGCTCACTCTCGTAAGAATAAATCATACTAGTTGGACCCCCTATTCACTTAGACTGACAACGAATCGCAAGCAGAAGATGCGCAAATGGCCGCCAATCTTTGCCGGGTCTGTTCTAGTACCTCACGGTATGCCTTCGAAAAGATCGCCCTCATCAAATTGTTATTTTACTGACTTCCGACAGATTTCTGGTCTTTATTGACGATGTATAGAGAGTGCATAGAGAGGGCAAATTGAATATAAAACAACATGGAAGTGGTGGGTTCGCCCAGCGACGAAAGCGCTTCACGAAGTTTGATACTTGCACGCTCTGATGACTAACAACATCTCAATCCCTACATGTGCACGAATACTCCTCTATTCTAGCAAATATGCCCTTCGCCATAGCCGCAATCTGTTACCATTATCTTCATGATGCTCAAACTGACCCATTCGCCGTTCATGTTTCTACTTTATGGTCCATATGGCGCTAATGATTGCTATGCCATAGCTTGTATTTTGCTATTCTGCGAACAGATACTATTTTTTCTTTATCTGAAGAAAATTTTATTCGGTTTCCATTTCAAACATAGCCGGGAGAGGACTTTTCCACACATGTGTGAGTAGGGTTATTTAGTTTTTTCTATACACTTAATTTTTTTTCGTTTTTAACTTTGATTGATACATTTATTATATGTATGAGCCGATAGGACCCACCCTGGAGTTAATTATTTAACAGCTTGGCGGCATCCTTGCTTGCGCCATGTGTTGTAGATAATTATTAAACTCAAAAGAATTAATATACATTTTTAGTTGTTTTTACATTTCTATATAGAATGTAAATTTTTTATATGTATTATTAATATTATTAATATATTTCTATTTAATATTAGTAGTATATATATATTATAATTAATATATAAATATGATAATATTATATAATTATAATATTTAATTTATTTAATACCTATTAATTCATATATCCGTTTATATTCATAGTTATTAGTATATATAACTTATCATAATTCTTATATGTATTATATGTATTATCATGTATAATATATATATATATAGTATATATATATATATTAGTATATATAATATATTATAATATTTAGATATTATAATAAATATTAATATATATTATATATATTATAATTATATATATATATAATATATTGTATAAATTTACTTATAAATATACATATAATATATAATATAAATAAATTATTTTAATATTTATTTATTAATATTTAATATTTAATAGATTAAGATATAGATGGATATATATATTATATATGTGAAAAATGACCTATTGTTTCACCACTATCCTTGTCTCTAAATACACACCTTCGTCTATTTAACTTACATCACCTTTTATCTCTTAATTACGACTTTCTTCAACAGCTCGCTCATCCGCCCTACTTCGTTTTTCTGACTTTGTCGCATTGGGGCTTGCGTTGTGCTACCTAACTATAATTTGTAATGTCTGCTTAATCTCTGGTTGACGCTTCGTACTTCGCCGAAATGGGCTGGGATCGTGGATGATGACCGGGATCGCTCCCCTCGACTAAATCTTTCTCTTCATATCCATGGTCTATCGTGTTGTTCTCTGCCATTCAGCTAGACAGTGCTTATCTGGGAGGGAAAATAATTCCGTCTCCTATCATCTTGCCAATTTTCATACAGCTAGATCTGGTGCAGGACATTCTTCTGATGAGCAAGCGGTGTTCACAACGAAAGTGCCTAACCCCTATGGTCTAATACTAAAGAAAGTCTTCTGCTCTGCCATACATCTCTACTAACTCTTTTAATTCTGCTTTCCTCCTCTTATTCATCTGATGGTTCTGTTGCTTTCTCCAACTGAAAAGGCCATCTCTTTGGTCTCCTATTTTCTCTAACTAACCTGCGATTCTGCACTCCTCCTCTCCCCAGAGGGAACCTGTTCTATGCCTTCCTGTAATTACAATTGATCGAGTGCATGGGATCCTGAAATTCTGGATGACGTTAGGAAGGTGGGTGCCGGATGGGGGGGGTGGACTTCCTCCCGATTTGAGGAATGTGCTTTCGTGCTCCCTGTCCTCGTTCAACTTTATTCTTTATGCTCTAATACTTTTCCCTCAGTGTTGGAAGAGATGCACTTCAACCGTCTGCGAAAAAGGAGCACTTTGATGCCTCTAATTATGCCGCTTAGCTCTCATGTATTCTATCTAAGATCTTGAACCATTCTAACTCCCATTTCTTGGACTCACTGATTCCCAAGCGACTTCTTCTGACGCCAGTACGCTTTGAGCGCTCGAAGGTCAACTGGCGAATATACTTTTCTATCTTACTTATTTATGGTTTCCGCCCTTAGGAACTAAGAGAGATATTGGGTAGTGGGACTTGACATATCCAAAGCATGCATAACTGGGCACGCGTCGCTGCTCTCCAGCTCCCCTCCTGGTTTCCTCTTCTCTTTGCACTACTTATGTTTATTTTCTTCAAATCGGTATAAGAATATGCTGAGAGGGTAACTTCTTCTTTTTATGTTAATTGTGTCTTCCGGGTTCTGTCTTATCTCCAACTTATTCTTACTTTTCATTAGATCTTCTCACCTGCACTATCTATCCTATCACTCGTATGCATGACTGTACCTTCATTGCTCAAGCTTATTTTAATTGCCCCTCTTTTATTCTAGATCATGCTCTCGTCTTAAGCTTGTTGATCTATTTCGTGTCTGTGCGATAGGATTCCTTGGTCGGTTCCAACTTGGGTTCAATGTTCTTAAAATCTAACTCCTCAATAATCTCCCTTAAAAACTTCAACTTCCTTTCTCTTCGACGTGTTTCTCGCTTCTGTTACAATATACTCTTGCATAACATACACAAAAATTTCTTGAAATCTCAATACACGGTTCTAGGCGGCTCATACGAAACTGGGTTCCTGTATGTTTAGACTGCGAGACTTTTTTCTACCCTTCTTCGTTACCTCCAGCTAATAAGGCTCGATCCGTTCCTGTATTGAGTACTTCTTGCTCATATCTGGGGGGGCTCTGGTCTCACCGCTTCCACGTCCTTGGACCTCTTCTTTGGGCGTTCTTGGGCTTTATCCTTTTCATTAATTACGCAGCGGCAGGGTGAGTTAACTTTCATGCGTACCACCACCTTTGCGACGCCATCGTACAATAGTTTCGTGGTTGGCATGAGTTTTGTGGAATAATTGGTAAATCCCGGCTAGTTTGTGCGATGCTCTTTATTTCCGAACTTTTAGTCTTTGGAATTCTTTCAAACTTTTTTGCTTAATGTTGAAATTAATCTCCTCACTTCAAAGCCTGCATCTGTGCTCATCGGCGTAATATTGCGTAAGTGGGCTTTTGAGGCATACACACCACCTCATGTGGAAAAGGCTGCGTCGGAGTGGCGGTGCACTGTATATATTAATATATATAATATATTATATATATTAATATATAATATACTATTTATATATTATATATAATATAATTATTATATATATATATATATATATATATTTATTTATATATGAATATATAAATATCCCAAGTGATGGAGATATCGATTTGGAGCCGCTAACGCAAAATGCGCAAGAGGAATCAACTTATTCCGCAAGCGCAAAAAGAGCGACAATTTCTATCAATGATCTTCCGACGCAATAGAAGAATTTGACAAATCAATTTTTTAAAGCAGATGCGAACATTGAGCGCAAATAAAAAAATATTAAAATAAAGAGTTGTTATTTAAAGATGAATTATTCTAAATTTTGTATTGAAAGATGCAAAGTAATATATAACAATGCAGAGAAGTTTTAATCTTATTCATTATCTTGATTTCGTTTCTCTCCTCTCCTCTTGCTAATTTGTATAGAGAATTAAACTCCTAATAAGTATAATTTTTCAAAATTGATGGATGCATGGGACCCCCTCTCTCTCAGAAATTCAGGCTTGACTAACACTCTCCACGGGCCGCTGAGCGGGAATGTGTAAATTAATATATAATAAAAAAGTCCCGACGCTATGATATTTCTCAGGACAGGTCCCAAGTGTTTGTCCATTTATTAGAGTGGTCTGCTATATAGTGACCTTCAGTTCTGAAAGATTTATCCAAGACCAGAATCTTTTTAATTTCATGTTGAACTATATATGCAGTGTTTGTGATATATATGTACAGGTATAAATGATATATATATATATTAATTATTATATTATTATTATTAATTATATATATATATATATATATTTTTATATATTATATATTTATATATATATTATATATATTATATACTTATTATATATAATATAGTATATTGATATAAATAAATAGTATATATGATATATATAGTATATATATATAGATATTAGATTATTATATATACTATATATTTATATTATATATACTAGTATTATATATAATTATATAAGATATAAGTCAAGAGATGCTTAAGGTTAGAATATTTAAGAAATACGATCACAATAAATGTGTCCTTTCAGACTTCTCATTCCTTCAGTGCTAATTGGAGGTAGTTCAAATACATATTCACTTTATTCTCCCAGTATCCTGTCTTGTCAGCTTGTATTCCCTATTTACCTAATACCTCGTTTTGATAGTGAATGCGGGCTTTGCAATAAGCAGAGTCAAATCATCAAGATAATGCTGAACTGTACAGCCTTTTCCTCCCTTTTCCCTTTTTTTTTTTAGCAAGTAGTTTACTAAGTTTTTGGCATAGTTTAATTTTGCACAACTCCGTTGCATTTCCAAGATTCCCACCGGGCTTCTCTTTGGTAGGCATAGGGATCCGGTCGAGTCTTCTTTTCTGCACATATCAAGCCTAACGCAATAGCTCTATACGATTGTTATCCGCAAGTACTTCCTATCATTTAAAACTGAAGACTAAGGGCTTTTGCACCATACATAAATTTTGTTGTTTGTGTCATGCGACCATCAAGGTTCTTAACAGTCTTTATAGAATTGTATAAGGAGTTCAGCGAGTTAAATTGTGTTTATTTTAGCTTTTGGTTCCACTCCTTTTAAATCTCGAAGCATTGTATTTTCCTGTTCTGGTAATTCCACATTCGTGCTTGGTTGTGTCTTATTAAATAATCCTTGCACCAGAGGACGCGAGAACATCTTGATAGCATCACTAGTAGCCAAGATGTTATCACTTGGAATGCACGGTAATGTTTAGTTAGGGTAAGCGCATCATGTTCTTCAAGCCAATTTCTAGCTGGAGGAGGTTTTGTCTGCAGAATCTGTGTCACTAATTTGCTCATCTCTTCACGCTACCACTATCTTTGCATGTACCTGCTCTTCTTCTTTCGTCACCCGTTCTGACCATGAGCATCCACCGAAATATGCACAGATTTAGCATCGTTTGTGGTAGCGCAACTGAAGATTTTTTGAATTTAGTGTTTCCTTATTATTTGGAGTTATATTTTTTTCAGCATTCTTATTATTCTTATATTGATTTTACTGACTTTGCTCATGCAATTGTGATGATAATATTGTTGGCTAGGATTGTGCTGGTCTGAAAACATAAAAGTCTCTAAGGAGGGAAACTGCTTTCTTTCGAAAGATTCAAGTATTACAGAATAAATATCCCAAAAACTCATTTTTTTGTCCCGTTCAGCTGTCTGCGTTGTGCAATAACTGGCTTAATATAAGTGGTAAATCATGATCTTCTAATATCATTAGGATGGTTCTGAAAATCTGAAAAGTTGGGGAAATTTTCGTTGGACGCTTAGTAGATTTGTATATTTTAGAAAGTGTATTTATTCTTTTCCTAGAATGCCTACTTAGTAGAGAATCAGAAACAAATCAGAAGAGAACAAAGAATTCTTAAAATAGACAGCAAACAGAAATACTGACAGCTCGTGACCCGAATATTTGAATACAGTAAAATAAAGTAAGATACAGTAAGATAAAGCTGAGATTAACGCAAATAAACAAATGATTTTAAATAATGGATAATTATAGGAAAAGAAATAAGATGAAAGTAACCTTCTCTTATAATTTCAATATACTTTTTGTTTTTTACTATGTCACATATATACATTTTATATTTCTAGTTCTTTCTGATCGTAGGTAATACATTACTAATGAACCTCATTTTTTAAAAATTTCCGGACACCATATAAAGAGAGTAATAACCTCTAAATATAGGACTTACACAAATTTCATCAGAAAGCGGCAACTTGTTTGTGGTCTTGATAGCTTTGTCCGTTGTCGTAACAATTCCTGACGTTATGCTTTAATTCCGTTCCGGATATTTGGCATTCAACTGATAAACATTAGGCTGATGAGATCTCTCTCACTTTTCTTCTGGGGAGTGGTCAGGTTTAGGTTTAGCCGAAAATATAATGGTATCGGCACCTTTCGCCTATCTCCCAAATCAGCTACAACAAACTATTATGTAAAAATATTTGATGAGAAAAATGTATTACTTCAGAAAAAATATTTACTTCCAACACCTTTAAATCCATGAGCTGTATTAGAATTACCCAAAAGCTGATAGTTTTAACCATTGTTCTTTGCTCATTATAAAACACTTACTTCATACAGCAACTAAAGAGCTCATTGTTTAAATAGTTGCATAGCTGAGAATGATTTTGCTTTTTGTGGTATCTCTTATTGTTGAGCAGCTCCGGCCGCCGCTTGACCTTCTTCGATTGCAGTACCAGTCTCTCTGGCAAGAATGTGTTTCTATAAAAATTACCGAAATATATCCTTATTCATGTAAATTAAAATTATGTGAATATTTAATGTTATTCAAGATAAAAAGAAAAGAAATTTAAAGGAATGTTTCGATAAATTATTTGATTGGCATTCTCTATATTCAATTTATTGTATTTAATGTTCAAAGTGAAGTTTTTTTTTTTTTTTATACATAAGAGCATTCATATCATCTCCTATTGTACATTACTCTATGCCTGTAATACTCCTTTGCTCTTTGACCAGGGCGGGCATCGGAGTCGAGTCTGAGTCGGTGCCCCGCTCGTCGACGTGGAATTCTCAGTCGGAGTCGGAGTCGGATTGAAATCTCGTGATTGAGAGTCGGAGGGACTCGGCAGTGTCGAAAAGTCTTCCACTGTGAGTATCTTGATTCATATGCTATAATAAGGAAATGAGTTTAACGCGAACATTATGTTAGCAGAGGCCGATAATATGTCCACAGAAGCTGCACAGGGTCGGACTAGTCGGAGTCCGGAGTCCGAAATCTTTCTTGGGAACAAGCAAACTAGAACGTATGATTTATTTCTATTATTTTATGTATTATTATTGAATTTTATCTGTCCTGTTGATTATTATTAATTATTGATATTAATTATTTGTATAATTATTTATTTTATTAAGATTATATTATTTTATAAGTAATTATTTTTTGTTTTTTACAGTCTCTATTCTATTCTCTATATTCTTTATTTTCCCTTGGGTAAGCGAAATGTTTCATTAAGGACGTTCTATTCGAAGTAAAAGAAAGGTTTAAAATACTTGGTTTCTTCTCAGAATATACCTAGCACAGTTCTATGCGCAAACAAGTATTACGGATAATCCATCAACAATTTTTGCATGAAGCATTAAGGTCCAAGTTTAAGAATATCTCAATGAAATTATTAATTATTATATTAATATATAAATATTTACTTTAATATTTATATTTTTTTATGAATAATTAATAATTTTATATACTCTATAAGTAATATAAGGAATACAAATCATATAATTATTATCTAATTAAAGAATTATTAATTTATTAATATTTTCTTTTATTCATTATAGTATTTAGTTATGACATTTTGATCATATTTTTTATATCATATTTATACTTATTATTAATGAGTTATGATTACTATTTCTGAGCCATGGATTCTCCTTACCTGAGTTGTTTTCCTAAGGGAAATATTCAGAACGAGATTAATATTATTATGATTATTATATTCATTGTAATATATTAATTATTTTATTATATTAATTATTGAAACTATATTAGTAGTGTAATTAATACAAGTGATTCTTCGTGAAGATAGTAAAAAATAAAAATAATTTTGCATATATATATATTAAGTACATTTTTCCCCCGACTAAAATAGGTATGTGAAGTTCAGCTCCTATGGAGCGGCCAAAGTTGGATCCAATCTTGTGAGATAAATAAATGGTAACCGCATTAATATTATTAGAACGACAGAATGTTTCGGCAGTTATCTAGAAACATAATACGTGTCTCAGCCTAGACAAGGAATCTTGCACGTGTAAATACACTACTCACGACACCGATATTGAGTATGGCAGATTTTTAGTACTTTATATATATATAGATTAGTTATAGGCGTGTTATTATATCATCCCTATATACTAAAACTATACTATATTACCGTTAATGCTATAATTATACTAAGTTATTAATAAATTAACGTTATTACACTTAAATGTAGATGTAGTCTTCTATATAATGTATCCTCGATAGTCTGAGTCTCTTTTCTTATATATAGCAAGATTTATTAAGGAGAAGACTTACCAGAAGTGTCATAGGAAATTTGAGATGTCAAGTATCACAGAACAGAGTGATTATTTACCTTACACTGTCCTTCGGAATTTCAAGAATGGATGTTAATGGAACAACGCTTTAAAAGACACAATGTTACTTCGCGGTGGAGCACTCTCCGCGTGATTAACAACCTAATCTATGAAAAAGAGTCCTGCTTTGAATAACCATCCTTGATTCTTTCCTTTTTCGATGATCATCTATATACTCCTGGTAAACTGATATGTATAACAGTATGCTTCACATATGTCCAAAGCGAGCCCTTGTAGTCTTACCGCAAGAATCCGTCTTGTGAAATCTAAAGATAACTGGATTAATGTTGAGGACCTAAGTAGAAAATGACTTGTGCTAGTTTCTATGCAAGAATAGCAGTGCCGAAACCGTACCTGATAGATTAACCAGAGTGAACTGAGACATGCACGGACCTATGATGCTAAAATAGTTAGGTGCCTATAGATAGTGTCTCGAAGTTCAGGAATATCGAGAGAACGCCCTAGACGCGAAAGAAGTGTGGAAGTCCCTCTAAATAATCTCTTGTATCCTAGGCAGAACAAGCCATGAATTAACTATGGCCAGATCGATTAGTGTATAAATAATTAATAACTATTGCCAAACCTTATCAATTACCTATTGCTAAACAACCAATAATGTTAGACGCAATCAAATTAGGATATAATGAACCAAGGCTTTATATTATATATTATATGTACCGAGCGTAATGTTCTTAACAGATATCTTTTGAATGATTTATATAGAAATCTGCTTTCATATTATGCAAAGCCACTATAAGATTTCATTTTCAACTCGGATAGTACGTTTAGTAGGAGTAAATATGTTGTAAAGTCTAAAGCTGACTCATAAGTAACCTGAGAAAACTGGATAAAGAATATAAGTGAACAACATGTGCTTAAGATTAATGCATTACTTCCTGCTCTACATATTGACCAACTCTATGTCGTACAACCCATCTTTTGTACACCACTGGAGAGCCTCACCCAAGTTTAAATGAAAATAGGACCGCATTATTGTGATGTTTATTAAATATTAAGATTAATAATAATTGTGTAAGCTAAAATTATAAGTTCTATAATAATGTCTTACATACTATAAGCTTTCTGGTAGCCCTTTAATTGAAGAGTGCTTCTATTTCAGGAAGGTTCTTTGAGTGCAAAGTAATGTTGAAAGCTCACTTTAATATTTAATAGAAGTAGTCATTTATATATACTATTATATGCTAATATATTCCTTTTACCGGTATTTACTTATGCAAAAATTGGAGTCTGTAAACTATTACTTTTTACTATTCTCTAATTAACCAGTCTAAAAATGTATCTTATTATTATCCGATTCCTAAGAGTATTTTGTTAGTTATGTATTATATCGTTCTAAATGACATGTCTAAGTTGTCCTTTGACTAACCTACTATTACAGGATCTCTATTATCTATTATATGCTGCTTAGATGACAAAAGACTGTTCATAGTGAATTACTGCAAATGGTTTCTTATCAATGAGTAATGTAGGTGTTTTTATTCATGCAATCTATATTTCCCGTTATTTATTGGACTATTAGGTTGTTAAAATTCTGGCTTAGCAGCTCATGTCTATATATCAATAAGATATATAAATATATCCCTATAGAAATTAAAATAGATTTAGTCGTGAACCGTGTGATTATGTTTTGAATTCATAATGTATTGAATTAGAAAAATTTTAGTTTTTGATAGTTTTTTTTTCTTGATACTCCCAGATAAATTATTGTTGTATCTGCGTAGTCGTTTTTAAGCATTATTTTTTGAAAATCAAAAGTAATAATCCTAATTTTCCTAAATTAATAGTGTTTAGTACACCTTGAATAGTCCTATATACTATATATACTAATCGTTATTTAAATAGCCAGCTATACTTTAGTATCTCATCAACTTAATTAACCATCTGAGCAACATTTACATTTGTGCACCAGCTAGAATCTTTACAAAAAATATTCTGAATGTTAAATTTAGTATCAATATTTACTCTTCAATATCTTGTCATTAGACATAAGGGAGTATCCTCTAAGAACATAGCATTGAGCAATGACACATTACCTATAGAATCCGTCACTTTTGTAATCCTGTGCGAATGACTTTAAGTTCGATGACAAATTGATCATCCTTGTGACGTTCGTAAGCATTTCCAGTAGACAGCTTCAATTAGTTAGTTTCTACTATCCAGTACTCTCGATCTGCGTTGAGACTGTGTTATTTTCATTTTAATTATCTCCCTCAATTCAACCCCAGACTACTACGGTAGTCTCCAACGTAGTGACTGAAATATGACGGTAGCCTAGATTGTTCAGCAGGCTAGACATGTTTCTGGAGGAAGAGCAGGGTCTCGCCTAAACATAATTCTAAGGCGAATATCTCAACTCAAATCAATTCTCACAAATATATATTCTATCTTTTATAGAGATGCGATTAGACACCTAATTGCTGGCGATATTGCAGGAAGTATAGGAAAGAATAGTAGCTGCGTATGAGATGAAGATGATACGATATTGAATAAGAATTGCCAGAAAATTACTGCCTTTTCCATCTCTAATTCTTGTCGTATTTTAACTCGTATTTGTGCATCATCCATGATACCAGAAATTTTAGTTGAAAATTCAAAATTGGATAAGCAGATCTTTATCAAATTCTTCGCTTTATTTGTTTTATTATATTATTTTAAAAAATTTTATCAAGGATGCAGCTGTATTTAACAAATAAAATATGTAATACATAACAAAAATGATATATAGTTTTATTTTTTAATCAATATTTGGTACATGGGTAAGTGTCGCTCGATGATCTCAGTCTGTTGCTGACTTATATTTCTCGGTGAAAATTGTGACGTCGTGTTGCATCGGTTAGCGGATCGGAGTCTCTAAAGACAATTTTTTTGTTTAGTGCGGTCCGTCGTTTCCTTTTCGTTTTGACCTCTAACAGAGTTTTTAAATTTTGATCGAGTCGGCCACCTAGTCTGGAGCTCGAGATAATAAATATTATATGTTTTTAGTTGTAATCGGAGATCGCAGTCTAATTCCGGAAGTCGATATCAAAATTGAATTTAAGGACGAGTCGGGTGTTTGATCAGTAAAAAAAATTAATTTTGCGACTCGCAGCTACTACTCTTGATTATCCCAAATATACTGATTAAGATGAGCCAGGTGCTTCAAGTCATCTGGAAGCTGTCTATTTTTTCATTGAAGGTACAGCTGTAGATACTACACTTCTAATATAAGTCTAATTCTAACGATTTCACGTTTGCAATTTTTATTCCCTTTATTTAAGCACTATTCATATCTGTTTTATCCCAAATGTAAAAAAAATCAATTACTAGTTTACTTATCAAGTACATAATTAAGTCCTTTACCATTAATAATGGACGATCATTAATTTAATATATTTTAATATTAAATATTCAGGTACTATAGAAGTTGAAAAGCTGTTAAAGGTATTATCACAAGTCTCATAATAAAAATAATAATAATTAAATATAATATAATATTAATTAAATATATTAATTAAATTAATATAATAATATATAATTTACATAGATTATGTACAACTACATCTAATCTACAAGGCTAAAATGACTAATATACAAAGTTCAATGGAATGGTAGGTTTGTTAATGCACTTAACAGAATAATGCTACAATCTATAAACGTGCAAAAGTACTGCCGGAATAAGATAACAATATCCCCGTATAATGAGTCACAGTAAAGCTAATGTGCTCATAAGGAGAGAGATTTATATTCTAGCAGTTGTGAACACAGACAGATGGATAGATAGTAATCCACAAACAGATATAATATATATAGTTTTGTGAGGAGAAAGGAAGTACACCGCACAAACTTAAATAAGGAGAAATTGTAGCATATCAGATCCGAATTATATATCTCAGATATATCCAGACACAGCACTACGCTCTATGTTTAACTAGATGCTATATATATAACGGTTTATGATACGCAACTAAAAGTTACTTGTTTATATTATAGGTATATACGCGAAAGTACAATATATTCCCTCGATTAAGCTACCTTGACCGCTGCGCGTAATACTATAGACAAAGAATAATATATGAGGCTAACCAACTCACGCCCCATAAGGATAATCAGTCAAGATACGTGCAATAACTCGAATATGGATAGACCAGAGCCCCACCGTTTGAGCTATTATAGCTACTTAGTAGCAGTTTTAGCATCAAAGCCAATTTCTATACCACCTTGTATATTAGCCCTTATATACCGTGGTGAAGAAGTCGCAAGTACCCAATACAGTTGCGGCATCCATCAGTTACTATATAAATACATATAACCTCCCTATTATTAAGCCGTCCCTAAAAGCTGCTAATTTAGCTTAATAGAAATATACTATATATATATTTATATATATGTGAAGGCAGGATTTCTCTTTCGTAGCGTAGTTTCCTAAGATGTTGATTATTTTCCTAAACATATAAGATACTATAGTAATACACGGTCTCAGTATAAAGAGAAAAGAAAGTTGGATAATGTTATAGTTTCATATAGTAAGTAGAGATTATGTAGTGATATGATTAATCGTATTTAGAGAGACAATATATCTAACATGACGAATCACAGGTATGGAATTCTATCTCCAACCGTATAGTCTTAATCGCATACAAATGCGAGCAATTTATTTTAAATCATTAACGGTAGACTCCAAATCACCAAATAGCATGTTTTTTGGTAAGTATACAATAAAAACCGTAAAATAGCCAGGACATGATTAATTATAAGTTTTGACATAGCATATATTTTGCATGTCACCGCTTCTACGATTAGTTTAGATTAAGTAAGCTAAATTCATTGATAAGTATCATTAATTGAAATATAGAAGTAAAGGAGATAGACAGAACCGCCGAGGAACACACTAACTCAATATTTATAAATAATACTAGAATAAAAGATAGAAGTATCGCCCACGTCTAAAAAATCTAATGCCTAATATTGAGCGATTTGAGAGAAATAAACTAGAATAAGTAATGCATAATGAGAAGGAGGGAAACCATTAAAGAGATATCCTCTGGAGATATTATATTAATTTTATCCATCGTATTTATGCCAGTACCAAGGAATATAATCCTAAAATAAGTATATTAGATTAAGGTTACAAGGCCCCACGCATAAAATCTTCTACCCTTTAATAATCTTAGATGATCGAAAACCATAATTATGATCAGATAAAGAATAGAATAAGGTATTATGTATATATAAGTCATCAAGTAACCTTATCGTATAGCGTCTCGACAAGATTCAGTACTTGGCAATCAGAAAGAAGTGACAATGAATATCTATAGTGATAGCCAATAAAATGTGAAGTTGAGTAATAGGTTTCAAATCTTAGAATAGAAGTACAACGTGTGAAATAGATCTATAATATGAGCGATTAATTAGAAGGATTAAGCACGCTTTCTTTTCTTTTCGAATCAGATTTAGTAACTAGTTATTATGCGTCATTCTATCCAACACTGTATATTCTAGTATAGGTGGGAAATAGCTTAGTCTAGACATTTAATAGAGTTGTGATCTAATTTTAAGCTTGTTTCTAGTTTCGAACGAGGGCGGCCTCTTACCTATCTAGCTTAAAAGCACTTCCTCTCACATCATCGTTCTGTAAACCGTAAGAGTCAAAACAAGATAGAGAATAGCCAAAACACATTTTGATCTTCAGCGCATCTTCTCCCATTCTTTACAGTGCACCTTTTAGGCCCACATGACAGAGTGTTCCTACATAAAATGAAATTCAACAGCCATAATTGTTCTAGACTGAGCCTGAAGAGAGGAAGAGAATAGAGTTATAAGAGAGCTTTTAGAAGT
Organism: Trachelipus rathkii; assembly: GCA_015478945.1. Classification (NCBI taxonomy): domain Eukaryota; kingdom Metazoa; phylum Arthropoda; class Malacostraca; order Isopoda; family Trachelipodidae; genus Trachelipus; species Trachelipus rathkii. The sequence goes on from JABUQX010087830.1 coordinate 14,413, forward strand.
ACGTGCGGTAGTACCAGATTCTAGGCAGTGAGCGTAAATGTAATAACAAGGAGTTTTGACAATTAGAGTCAACGCCAAAATATTACGAGACCCTCCAAAGCAATGACTTGAGCCTCTTATACAGTTGGGAAATAGCAAACAGAACCACAGATTCGAAAAGAGGATGAATGCACGTAATTTAATAATTATGTTAGAGATTTTATCATGGCAATGTGTCCATGTGAAAGCATTTCTAATATTTATTATTACACTAATATAAGTGTATTAGTCCCACTTTCGTTTTATATGAAGTTATCGCTTTGTTCGTTCGAAATGAGTGTCCCGCAACTTAGATTTTCTTAAGTACTGCTATGAAAAAATTAAGCCATAGTGAATATGAAGTAAATCTTGAATGAACGAGAATTTTCGTAACTCTACTATATGCCAACGTTATTCTACTCTTATTTATATGGCCAATTGAGAACAAGCATCGATTAATTCGAATCTGATTATTAGGAGTAGAAGATAAATTTAGATCTGATAATAGAATGATACCATATGCATTATATACCCATAATATAATACGATTTACAGCTCCCACCTTTATATCGCAGAAGGTCGATAGCTATCACCTAAGATTAACTATTAAGCAGTCATTCACAATTATAGTATAGTGCGATTAAATAGCAACGTCAAAAGCCCCCAAAATCGCTTAACGACAATTAGTCGCAGAATAAATAAATCAGTAAGCCTTAGAGTCAGGTTGAGCGAGTTATTTGGATAGAAAAGATTAATACATATAAGACGTATTAAATAAAGGTTTATATAATATATATATATTACTATATTATATATTAAAGTAAAAACACTAAATAAACAAGCAGGGTAAAAAGAACAATTAGCACCTTTAATCGTTAGATTAAAGAGAGCGGGAAAGTTAAAAGTTATAAAAACACTAATAAATACACCCATTAAAAGGAAAAAAAGACGAAATTGCACTTTAAACGTGAGATTAATTCCCCACGATAAAGTGCTAATTTTTTTTTTTTTTTTTTACCCTCTTTGTTCTTAATAGTTTTCAGTTTTTACTCTAGATAGTGATGGTGAGATGCATTTGAGGCGTGAGGATAAGTGTATTTGACGACTAAGGAAGTAGTTGTTGACAAATTAGTAGTAGTGTGCATATTCTAAATATTAATCTATATTTAATATGATTTATTATATATACTTAATATATATATATATATAATATAATTATATATAAATTATATATATATAAATATTACATATAATTTCTTATATATACAACTAAAATTTTAAATATGACTACTATAAAGTTTATAGCGTTGTATAGGCTTATATTAAATTATTAAGAATTATTTGATTATAAATATAAACATAAAATATATTATATAATTTATAATATATATATATATAGTTATATACTTATACATATAATATATATTATTTTATAATGATATTAATTAGTATATTAATATAATATTATATATTATTTATTATTATATAATGTTAATAATATATATATAGATACTATTAATATATAATATTATATATATATATATTTTTACATAATATAAATAAATATATTAATGATAATATAAATACAAAAAATTAATATTAAATGAGCGTTGTATAAAATTTTTGTAGATATCATTTATATTATTTTTATAATATATAATATATTATATTATATATATATATACTTAATATTATTAATAATATATATTATAATTTATTATATTAAATACTAATTATACTAAGTAATAATAGTATATTATATATTAATTATATAACTATTATATAATTCAATTATTTATATTATATATATAATTGACATGGTATAAGTAAGAACTCTCACAAATTAGTATAAAAATCTACAAATTTTATTATAATATATATATTTATTATATATTACTTTATTTATAAATTTATGTATAATTTATTATAATATATATATATTATATATTATATATTATATATTATAATATATATATAATATAATAATTATTATATATATATCTATATAATATATTATCTTATATAAATTAATAATATATATTATATAATAGTATATTTAATTATATTATATATATATATATTATTATTATATATAATATATATACTTATATATAATATTATTATTATTAATAATACTAGTTATATAATAATTATTATTATATATTATATAATATTATATATATATTATATATATTTTATTAAAACTATAATATGCTTATGAGAACAGAATATATTGACATATAAATAACGAATGAAATTGCATCATTTATCATCGTCTAAGTTATGTCCAACCAACAATCAAAGAAGCCAGTATGATGTCTGGTATCTGAGATAGTCATCAGAGGAATTGAATTACATAGATTGTATGGGGTGAAGCTACTAAGAGATCCACATATCAGTATGTATTAACCATTTTTGTTATACTAGTTACCCTTAAATACTAAAAATTAAGTTAAACTTTTTAACTTTTTACCTGAGGGGCAATTACCTTTAATTTGAATTTGACCACATTAAGTAAAATAGTAACCTACAACCAGTATATGATTATTTAATTAAAAGAAAACGAGAGACGTTTCAATGATGAAAATCACACTTAACGCTGTTTTTTTTCATTTAGATAGCCGAACGCGCATATAGTACTTAGTTAAATCTAAAATTGTAATATGTCAATATATAATCTGCATAAATGTTATATAGAACAAGTAATAGACCTACTGAAAAGTACCTACCTAAATATATATGGGTCAAAATATTGAATGAAAATATGAAATATTGAATATAGCATCAAGGTTTTGACTCTTGTAACTTTTTTACCTGGGGGTGATTTAAGTCTTTAATGAAAATATTTTAATTAATAGATGATGTACGACAGTGACCCTTTGAAGAGATCAATCATATAAATATAATATATTTAAACCTTTTTTGTAGCGAACTCGAAATTTAAAGGTCCTGAAATTATTAAGTAAAATACAGCTTATTTTTAACAACTTTTTTACTTATGTAGCTGCAACATCTAATTTGATCAATGCAGAATGTAAAGACACGTACCTAAATATATATTTAACTACCGAAAGAGAAACAACTAATTATTACTTAGTATATTCTACGTTTTTTATATTTGTAAGACCCATAGTACGAACTAAAATTAAATTTATGTCATACTACATGATGTAAGACAAAGTGACAGCTACTGAAAAGTACCTAACCTAAATTATAGAATATCAAATTATTTAGGATAATGAAAATATATAAATAAAATTATTATGGTAAAATATTATTAAAAAGCATCTTATAACGTTTTGACTCATGTTATTAACTTTTATAACCTGTGGTAGGTGCAACTCACTTAAGTTTTTTTTATAATATTAAGTATAGAATGATTAAAATAATTATGAGCCTATTGAAGAATCAACATATCAGAATATATAATTATACTTTTTTAGTACGATATTAGCAATCGAAGTTTTAGTTAAATAATTATAAGTATAGAACCCTTTTTCAACTTTTTTTAATAGTTATTGAAGGAGCAACACATTTAATTTGATCACAGAATTAAAGACAGTACCAATGATCATATATATATATATACTACTAAGAAGAGATAATATAATATCCAATATGAAGGTCTGTAATATATTCACTTAATTATATTTTACGTATTATTTTATTATTTTAAGACCAATGTATTACGTGAATTATCCTAAATTTATGTCAATAACTTAAACAATGATATTTATACATTAAGATGGATGAATGATGAAACAAGAGTCAAACCTATTAAATAATTGTAAGTGTATCATTAAAAAATAGTTTATTGAATGAAAATTAATGAAAATATGTCCAAATTTCAACTCTCAATCGACAAAGAGTTTTATATTATATATAGTTATGATTAAATTCATATTTTACCTGGGGCAACAGTTTATTTAAATTTACATAATAGAATTTATACGACTTATAGTTAGATTACTATTTGAAGAGATAATCCAACCATAATATCTAAGTTAAATATAATTACATATTTTTTGTATGTTTATTTTAATTAATATAGGTCCTTAGAATAAATTAGTATAAATTATTACCTTTTAACTTTTTTAGCTTGAAGTGACCAACAATCCTCTTTTAATTTGATCTATACAGAATTAGTAATATGATAACAGTACCTTAACTACCGAAATTGTAGAAAACAACTGTCTGTAATATTCTATATTTATAATTATCTACGTTTTTTGTGAAGACTCAGCCACTAATAGTAACGTATCCTATAAAATTTATCAATTATTGTGTCAATTAATACTTAACTATAGAAATGTAACGACAAGTGACAAAAAACTAATAAAGATATAAATAATTCATATACTAGTGAATATAGTATAAATACCTAAAACCTAAATATTATGGGTCCAGATAAGTGACTGAAAATATGAAAATTTTTAGAGTATTAGCATCCAAAAAACGTAAATTTGAATTGGTTACCTTGTATAACTTTTTTACGTCATGGGTGAAGCAGCAAGTCTTTAAATTTTAAATAATTAAGATGGTGCAAACAGTATACTCTTAATTATAAATAGAGATCCAAACATATCAGATTATATATTAGTCACATTCATTTTGTATACGATCTCTAAAGTACGGTATTCACTAATAATTTAACAGTAAATATAACACTTTTAAACTTTTTACCTGAGGTTAGCAACAATCTTTAATTTGATCACAGGGTGTCATAATATTAATAGTAACCTTCTAAAAGAGCAACATAACACTAATGTATTTATTAATATACTACGTTTTTTTTGTTATTTTTATACGACCCATAGTACGTCCTATTTAAGATTATTTAAATTGTGAGAAATCTATCATAATGTAAGACACGTGACCTATAACTGTGAAAATGATACCTTTATATATAAACCTAACTATGCCTTCAATATAATATTTGAAATGAAAATATGAAAACTTGAATATAGCATCTCTATATGACTCTTTAGTAACTTTTCCAAAAATATCGGTAACAGTTATTTAAATTTATTAATATATATCGAATGTATAACGTTTAACAGTGAAACCTAGTAAATGAAGAGATCCAACAATATATACAGAATATATATTTTATCTTTTTTGTACTACTACAATCATAGGTTGTGGGTCCTAAAATTTATGTTATTAGAGACTCCTTTTTGGTACTAAATATATATAAACTCTATGTTAGGCACATATCTATTTTATTTCTGTTAGATTTTTGTGGAGATAGGGCAGAATCGCTAGAGAGATTACCTTCCACGGCACGCGGAATAAATAAAACAGTAACCATAGCATGATCCACTCTATTTTCTATTTTAATGCTTTTGGATATGGGTACGTATTTTTTAAAACCCCTAGGTCCCTTGAGCTACTAAGGTACACACCAATCAATGTAAAATATCCCTATAGGAACTAAATAGATTAGAGTGCAAAACATGAACATAGAAATTGTATTGGTTTTAGATTGTAGTTAATACTTTGGGATGAATATACATTATCAGATAAAAGAACACTGTAGTTAATGGAAATACTCGATACTTTATGAGTATAATCATTGGTTATAATAGAGTATATTTGAATAGAATATGGAGTTAATGAAAATGTATAGGTGGAGAAATACTATTCACGTATGTAGTGTCTTCTTGTAAACTTTTTGTACCTATATTGGGGGCAACTTATTGTTTTTTCTTTAAATTAAATATAGTAAATGTAATCCGATCAAGTATGTAATTACAAACTAATTTAAGATAAAGAATCCTAAACATCTATCTAAATATATATATAATGAAATTTTTTGTTACAGACTTAATATATTATACAAATTATGAAGTATCCTGATATATTAAGTAAACCCTTTAACTTTTTACTTATCAAGAAAAATATTAACAATCTTTAATTTGCTCTCCTATAGTGTAAAAAAATAATTAACTTATTAAAAGGCACATATTTAAAATGGTAATAGAAATATATTCTATATACATTATATTTTTGTAATAAATAGATCCATGTACGTCCTATAAATAATTTTTATTACTACTAAACTTGCAATAGATATTAAAATTCGTTCCTTAATATATATATACTGAAAAGTACGCTAACTTCTAAAATATGGGTCAAAATTATTGAATGAAAATAAGAAATTCAATGGCAAGTTGCTAACTTCCTTTCAACTTTTTATAACACTGAGGGCCAACAGTCTTTAATTTTATATAATAATATATACGTATACAGTGACCTATTAAAGAGATCCCACATATCAGTATGTATTAACTTAAAAAGTACAAAAAACTAAATAAAAAATCTTAATTGAGGGTGAGCCACCCCCATCTCTAATTCTATATTACTATATATATACATGAAGAAGTTAAAACTATAGGAATTTTTAATTCTCGATCGAGGTTATGCAAAATTACATAAAAGTTATAGCTATATATATATAGCTACTAATGATAATTTAACAACACGTCTGTATATATTCTGACATTTTTTTTGTAATAGAGTATATCAGCCATAGTAACGTATATCACTATAATAAATTATATGAATTAAGTCTTATGGTTCACGCACAGGAAAAATCGAATAATGTGTTAATTATATAACCTAAATATGAGTCAAAATATTTGAATGAAAATATGAAAATTGGTAATATAGCATCAACGTTGTGACTACATTAAATATCGTTAAACTTTTTACCTGGGGGAACAAAAAGTATTTTTAATTTTTTACTTAAAATTTAAATATAATAGAATGTATATGACAAGTGACCTATAGAAGAGATGCCAACATATCAAATATATTACCGTTGTGTTGGTTCTGCCATACGAGGGACCTTCAAAAGACTTTATGTTGCCTATTTTACAAAACTTTTATGTAACAAAAGAAGTTACCAAACCGAAGAAACCGCCACCTTTTAACTCTATCTCTGAGCACACTGGGTGAACAGTTGACGCATTTATCACCTCATTACATTCTCTTTGATCACCCTTAGAATGTAAAGTTTATACAAGATGGAGGGTCTTATTCAAGACGAGAAAATACCCTTTTCAAATTGGTGGACCCTGGCAGTGGGACACGTTCCCTAAGACAGGATGAGAGACAACAAATGAGACACTAGTTCATTACTATGTCTCACCAGTTAATTTTTTGCATATATAAACGCTCTTCACCCAAGCTCGATAGTCATGCTCCGCTGAGAGAATTATGATACTACAATACTCGAGTTGAGTGGTATTGACAAGCTTCGACCTGCATCTGAACAAGTAGGCTGCATTCCTCTAAATAATGAGCGTTTGGTTTTGCTACAGAGTGGTTCTACAAAAATATTCTGCAATATGCAAGAATATTACAGAAAATTCGAGGCCAAACTAGTCTGCATCCTCAACGTGTTACTCACTTGGTTCCGAGTAACTTTTTACTGGGGGACAAAAGTCCTTAACATCTGAACGTCACTCAGAACTAATGACAGACACACGCTCGTGATCCCAGTATACAAGAGAGTAACACACGTATTATTAGTATATTGAACCTTTCAACCCAAACAACAGTCAATTCAAGTTTTTCTTCTACTGGGGCGCTACTCTTGTTTTTTGGTACGCTTCAATTAGGATCCTTGCAAAATTTGAACCGTCACACTAGCTACCTTTTAAGCGTGTGCTTTTATCATTTGAGGGTGCGCACACACATCTGTATGTTTAAAAGTTTGAGGTACACAGAAAGTTGTAAGGACAGTATCCGCGAACCTTCTCAAGTGACCAATACAGAAAGATGGAGAACAGCCATGTCTGTATATTCTACGTTTTATATTGCGTAACAACATATAAGTAAGGCTTTACTCTCGGCTTATAAATATACACAGACTCAGACAGTCTCTCTAAATGCCAGAGTCGGTAAAGACGGAGCATGTGCGGTTCGAGCGGCCTAGCAATTCGGGTTCACGAAGGAGGGGGGGAGTTAACTGTGAGCGCTTTCTGGGGCAGGAAGCCTGTGCATAGAGTACTGATTCACCCATAATGATTATATTTCCGTGAAAGACAGATGACACACTACTCGTGGGAAAAAAAATATCGCCAATAACTTTCATCTTTGGACATACAACGTTTTGACATCACTGTACTACTTTTCAGTGACATCACTGGGGGGCAATCCAGTAATATTTTTCTAAACTCTAAATTTAAGTATTGGAATTATTCGACCATGAAGAACTATAACCCGTAATTCGAAGATCACTAATATTAAATCAGAATAATTATTACGCTAATTATTTATTATTGTGTAACGATTTTACTTACTTATACACATTAGGTCTTAGAAAATTTTACATTAAATCCCTTTTAACTTTTTTTTATTGAGGGGGCAACCCATCTTTTTAAGTTTGTATCACAGAATTAGGTTATAAGACATGTCCTTATATATATATCATACAGAAGAGAAAGCATACATTATCTGTATATATCTAACGTTTGCTTAAGTATAAGACACCCTAATAGATAATACGATCCAAAATTTATAGATCAAACTACTTGAATGTAAGTACAAGTGATCACCTATAGTAATAATTAAAGTACCTTAAATCACCTAAATATGGTTCAAAAATAATTTGAATGAAAATATGAAATATGGAAATTATATAGCATACATTAACGTTGTTACTCTTGTAACTTTTTACCTTGAGAGGGACATATTTAGTATTTTATATATTAAGATTTTAACATAGAATGTATCGCAGTGAGATCTATTGAAGAGTTATACCAACATATCAGATAATTATAATACCTTATTTATTTTGATTAACGTACTCATTAAAAGTTAGGTACCTGAATTAAATTACGTTAAATCACTCATTTTAAACTTTTTAACTATTATATGTAAGTAGGAGGCAATAACAATCTTAATTTTGATCATCCAGAATTGTAAGACAGTACTATACTACAATAAGAAAAACTAACCACGTATAGTTATATATATTCTAGGATATTTTTTTTTTTAAGACCATAGTACTATGTCCTAAAAATTTATGTCAAACTGCTAGATATAAGACAGTGACCTATTGACCTACTGAAAAGTTCGAACCTAAATATGGGTCAAAATATTATGAATGAAAATATAGGAAAATTGGAATTAATAGCATCAACGTTTTGATCTCTTTGTAAATACTTTTTATTATACTAATTACTGGGGACCTAACAGTTTATTTGGGTGGTAGTAATTTAAGGTGAGTAGAACTATGATACGTTATGAGTTGATCCTATTCTCATGAATGTCTGATACCCAATTCTTATTCTTTAATGCTGAAAAAAATATTACAATTCTTATTATATATAGAGATACTGTAATAACTTATTAATTGAGTGTTTTATTTAAATAGATAATTTTAATAGTATAAAACCTCTTCTTTTATACTATTTGTGTCACACATTGATGTCGTGGGCAAACAAATACTATTAATTGGACCCTCCGAGACCCAGAATGCTCTTAAAGAAGACAGTTTTCGTTACACAACTTAACCTCATTAACTTAACATTGTACTAGGACTACAAAATAAATGTTTCTCGGAAATAACTTAAGAAATTTTTTTTACCGAAATTAAGAAATTCTGAGTCAAGACCACATGGGAGGTAACTCGTTCCCTACTTATAAATTGATTGACTAATAACTACATGATTTAAGAAAGTGACCATTTTGAAAGTAACTATTAATAACTCATAAATATAGGGCTTACAAAATATTTCTGAGATGAAAATATGAAATTGGAATATAATATCAACGTTTTAACTCATGTAACTTTTACCTGAGGGGCAACAGTTTTTTAAATTAAATAGAGAAATGTACGACAGTGACCTTGTGAAGAGATCCAACATATCAGAATATAATACCATTTTTGAACGACTCAAACTAGGTCCTGAAAATTAAGTAAATCTCTTCTAACTTTTATTTGGCGGGCAACAAATCTTTATTTGATCACAGATGCAAGACGTACCCTAAAGAATGGACACATGTCTGTTATCTAACATTTTTTTTGTAACCAGACGCTAGTACGTCGCTAAAATTTATCTGCAACTGCCATGATGTAAGAGAATTTGACCTACTGAAAGTCAACCTAGAATATCGGTCAAATTACTTCTTGAATGAAAATATGAATAATTAATAATATATGGCATCAACGTTTTGACTCTTGTACTTTTTTTACCCTGGGGGGCAACAGTCTTTGAATATAGAATATAGAATGTACGACAGTGTCGCAATTGAAGAGATGCTCAAAAACTTATAGAATATATGATTTTAATTGGTCAGCTAGCCACCTTGATAATTTGTAAGTAATTCTTTTAACTTTTTACTTGAGGGGCAACGATCTTTTAACTTGATCACATAATGTAAGACAGTACCCTACCAGAAAAGAAACAACATGTTTGTATATCTTCTACGTTTTTTTTGTAAGAACCACCTAGTACATCCTAACATTTATGTCAAACTACATGATGTAAGACAACAGTGACCTACTGAAAAGTACCAACGTAAATATGGGGTTCAATAATATTTGAATGAAATAATGAAAATTGGAACATATAGCATCAACGTTGTTAACTCTTGTAACTTTTTACCTGGGGGCCAACAGTCTTTAAATATTATATAAGAATGTGCAGATAAACAAAGAGCTCCAACATATCAAGTTACTATATTACCATTTTTGAACGACTCATTGTAAGTCCTAAAAGTTAAGTAAAACCTTTTCCTCTTACTTTAGCGGTTCCAAACTTAATTAGAAAACAAAGTGTTAGACAGTACCCTACAAAAAAGAAACAACATGTCTTTATATACTATGTTGGATATTGAGTAAATTAGTGTTTTTTTGGTTTTAAAGACGCGGCATAAGTGAAAGTTCGCTAGAATATCTTATGTCAAATACTGGCACTTGATGTTCAGGGTAGACAAGTGAATTACCTGAAGAACAGTCAGGTTATACCGATCCTATGAATATGCTTTCAAATTTAGTTTTTTTAATGAAAAGGTATGAAAATTGGAAATTAAGTAGTGCGATCAAACGGATTTTCGGGCTTTCTTGCTATACATTGGTTATAGTTGTCCTAAGGTGTTGGCAACAGTTTTTAAATTATAGATATAAAAGTTACGATTCAGTTGACTGATTTGAAGGAGTTCCAACATTATCAGGAATATAATTACCTTTGTTTGCACGACTCCAATTAGTGCTCTGAGAAATTAAGTAATGGATCCTTTTAACTTTTTAGGCTTGAGGGCAATCAAAATATTTTAATTGATCACTGGAATTTAAGACAGTTACCTGCCTATGCAGACAGAGAAATCAGGACATGGTCTGTATTAGGTCGTTTGGCTCATGCAAGGTGGTCATCAACGATCGTGTTTTTCTTTGCTTATGCTAGAACCTCATAGTTACGTGGTTTCTTGATCTTCGCCTCGTGTTCTGCCTAAAATTTAGGTCAACAACTATTCATTGATGTAAGACAGGTGACCTGCTATACTGAATAAGTATCCAACTTAAGATATGGTCACAAATATTTTGGAATTTGACTGAACCATTATCATTGTAGCTTTTAGGGAAATTATTCTGTGTGGAATATAAACTTGCCATCAACGTTGTGATCTCTTAAGTAACATTTTTTACGTGTTGTGGAGAGGAAGATTTGCGTTGCAGACATTTTTAAATTTAATATAGAATGTACGGTTGTGTTGCGAGACAGTGAATCTAAGTTGAAGAGTATCCATAGATCCAGATCAAAATAGTACTTACCTTTTTTGTAACGTCTTATCACTCTTATATTCAAACTTAGTCGTTTATCTGACAAATTAAAGAGTATTTAAACCACAGCTTAAGGTGGTTAACTTTTTACTTAGACGATTGAATTTCAACAACTTACCTTTAAAAATTTGATTTACATGGCAAGTCGAGAATGTATCAACCAAAGATAAAGCCTCTTTTAGTATGATTTTATTACTTTATAATATTAATGGATTAGGTCTTCTATATATAATTATTTAATACTATTTTATTCTAGGAGTATAGTGTTTAACAGAGACTAATATATACTCAACTATACGTATTATGTAAAATGGCTTATATATATAAATTATAATATTACAAAGTATATTATCAATTAGAAATCATTTCATTTCACGTTTGTATTTATCATCTATTTCAGAATACTCCTTAAATAAAAAAGTTAGGTACACTTATATATATATAGATTTATTTCCAGTAAGTGAGAGTGAAGGTATATATGCACAAAGGTTACATATATAACTAATATATAAATCGTTAGTAAGTTAATATGAATCATAATAATCACTACATAACAAATAACTATATGATTACTATTTATATATTAATATATTATAATATACTATATATAATATATTACTAAAGTTATAATATTATATTATAAATTATTTCTAATTTTATTTTCTAATTCACTTTTAATGTATACATAGTTGTAATAACATTGAAGCAAAAATAATTTTGTATCACGAATATTTAAATAGTAATATATTATTATAATCTAAGTATACATGTTATATTTATCTCTCTTCTTAGATATAGGTTACTGTCTAAATTATTTATACTTGTGTATAGTACATTAGATATTAAAGAATATATGCTTATGTATTTTAAGTATATACTTACATCACTAAGTATAATGGATTATTATAATATAAAATGATGAATCTACTTACCATCTATTTATACAGTAGTAAGATAATTATACATTATCTATATATTGTGTAAGTTACGTTATATGGCAAAAATAGGTATTATAAATATATATTTATACTACATATATATATATATGAGATCGTTAGCATATAAATTACTATTCTAAGTCCGAAGTGAGTGAACTTATAGGGGCCTATATTTGAATCAGTCTATTACATTTTCTGAAAAGCATCTAAGTTCAAAAAATTTCAACCTTCTGAAAAGTTTATTTTACTTAAGTTTTTTTAGGAAAATTTCTTTAGTGCTAAAAATGTCTCTTCTGAGCATAAATTCGAGAAGTCTCCTTGCCATAAAATGTAATTTTTCATTAAAAAACTTAATCCAGACATTAGAATTATGCCAGAATTTTTTTGAACTTAGAAATTTTTTTTTCAGAAAATATGAACCGATTCAAATATAGAACTTCCCATATATATATATATCATATATATATATTATATATAATATATAACTAATAATATATATATATATATTATATATATATATAATACAGAGTAATAAATATATGTATATATTATTAGTAATATAACTAATTTTATTATTGTTGTTATTTCGGTTATATAATTATATATATATATATATATATAAAAATATAGTGATATATATATAGCAACATTATATGATATTAATTTTTAATAGTATAACTTATATATATATATATATTGGATAGCATTCATAAAATACCATAGGGTGGAACTTTGTGAGTTTTTGCAATATTGAGGATAATATATTGAGAAAATTGGAGAAACAATTATCTTATTTTTAATAAATTATTTAATATTTTTCTGAAAAAAATTTTCTAATTTCAAAAAAATTTTAAGCACGTTAAAAAGAAGTTAATTAAGTTTTATTTAAGAAATTCTATTAGTGGGCAAAGCCGTTGGAGCAAGAGCGCTTTTCTCTCAAATATTACTTTGGAATTAATCCCTTAAAAATCTCATAATATTAAATTTCTGAATCTCAGAAATTTTACTATTATGGAAACTTAATTAGACACTAGACGATCACGATATAATGCTCAATCGAAAAGAATATCAACATATATGTATATATTACACATATAGCTTGATACCTTAATACATAAAGTAACCTATAATGTACTAAGTTTTTTAGCTAGTTTGATACATATACTATATATAAATAATACTCTTTTATAGTAATAAAAGAGTATTATGGGTAACATGGAATGTAATATAACTATATAATAATACTTAGTATCAGGTATATATTATGATACTATAAATTATATAAAAGAACAAGGGTTGTAATCACTAAATTATAGTATTACAAATTTTGGTTATAATAGTTGTACTTGTTCGATATTATCTTTTGAATTTTCAGTTCTCATAAATTATCCTGTCAAAGGTTGGTGTAGTAACTATAAAATTTGGTATTGATAGATAACTAAAAGTTTGGAAATGATATAACTATAAGTACGGATTATTTTAAGAAAACTTCATTAGTGGCAAGCCTTCTGGTCATGAACCAAAAGTTGCCACTTAAAGATTATCGAATTCTGAAAAAATCTTGAACTAACTATAACTCTTTTCATGGAATCAGAAATTATTTTGCAACTTCTGAAATGATTGAAAATATATATGAACCCGATTCAAATATAAGAAATTTTCCATATTAATATATAATAATAAGTATAATTACTGATTGCTATATAAACACGCATCTATCTTTCTATCTTAAAGTAGTATTATATTATTATTTATTATATATTATAATAATATATATTATATATTATATATTAATATTATTAGGACCTTATATTACTTATTATTAGATTAAATGCTCAAGAGTAAAGATACAGGAGATGATATATATATAAATATTATATATATATTATATATATATATTATATAATATATATAATATAAATATATATATTTTATATATATATTAATATTATATAATAATATATTAATATAATATATAGTATATATATATATATTATATAAATATATATATATATATATATATATATGTATAATATATTATATATATATATATATAATATATATATATATATATATATATATATATATATATATATATATATATATATATATATTATATTTATATTATTATATATATTAATATAATAATATATATATAAATGTATATAAATATATATATATTTATCGATTATTTGATAATAGTGAAAAAATCGATTATATAAAAAATAATATCGATATCGAAGTATCGATAATCTAAAACGCATTTCAAGTTTTCAACAGTGATTCCTCTTCCTAGTTCCTCATCCCTACAGGAACGGAAAAAAAGCTGAATTGTTATGATTTTCAGACCGTCAATATTAATTAATTTTAAGTAAAAATATTAACCCAAAATAAACACAAATGCATAAAAAAAACTTCAAATAATTTTTTAAAACATTTTGTGAAATGAATTTTTCTAATTTTAAATTTTACCAATCAACATTGACCTTAGTCACAATGAGAAAATGAGTGGGAAGAGAAGAAGTAAATTGTATTTAGATTTTATGGAATTTGCAATATGCGTATGAAAGGATAATAGGGAAGCTCTATGGCAGGTGTTAGTGATATATGGTGTTGGTGGTAATCAAAAGTATGTGTGATGATATTGAGGCGTGTGTAAAATTAATGGAGTTGAAAGTGATTGGTTTAATTAAGGACAGGGTCCGATGTTGGGCTCGGGCTGAGCCCAATTTCCCCCCTCCTAAAAATGAACATCAGAATTTTCAGCCGATTTTGACACTATAACACCAAACTGTAGCTTTTTTTTTTTACCATCTAAAACAGGGTGCCCAACCTTTAGTCTATCTGGAGCAAATTAAGAATTGAAAAATTTAACACCAGACCACGACAGGCTAAAGTGATCAAACAATTGAGCGTATATCTGCTAGGGTCCAGGATCGAATCCCAGCCGGGTGAAAATGCTTTAGGGGTATTTTTATCTATACAAATTTAGAATGCGTGAAGGATTGGCAACTTTTATATATATATATATAATATTATAATATAATATATAATTATATATATATATATTATATTATATATATATATTATATATATAATAATATATATATAATATATACGTATATATACCGTGTATATATATATATATATATATAATATCAATATATATATATATTATATATATATATATATTATATATAATATATTATTTTTAACAAACGTGGAATGCCTGAATGCGCGATCCGCGAGCACAACCCGTAGCTAGCGAGCAACATGTTGCTCGCTGAGCTACGGGTTGGGCACCGCTGCTCTAAAGCGTCGTTTTTGGGTGTTTTTCTGTGTCTGTAGTCATTCTTTCAGAATTTTCAAATCTTCAAAAACCTATGGCTTTGACCATTTTTGTCGAAACTTCACCTACAATTTTTTTTTAGAAATGTTCAAACTTGAAATATGCATATATGGGTCCCATTACCTACTAAATGCCATGAAGAGTTTTTCGATTTTTGATATTGTCTCATAATCTCAAAAATCCCAACTTTATTTTTGATATCAACGTCATAATAACAAACAGTTTAGTGTTTGTGAAAGTTTCATAAATTTATTTTGAATTGAGTCTACAATTACCTATATTGAATATTGATTTATCAAAATTATCTTGTGCAATTCATTTGAATGCATGGCAAATAGACACTTATCTACAAGTTTGAGATAAAGCAAAATTTTTAAAAACAATAATCATAGAATTAGACTACTTCAGTAACAACTTGAATATACTTCAGAAGGAGTTTATTAAAGGATCTATTGGATGCTGGAAATGATTTAGCTTTTAACTTTGCTAAAATAAGTAGTTTTAAAACTTAAAAGGAATCATTTGTTTATAACATGGATGAGACAGAGTTTAAGAGTAGAAATTTTGAAGTAGATTCTCAATACTTTTATAATAATATATTTACAATGAGAGATTTAGAAGAAGCAATTTTCTTAATAAAGTGAAATTTCACCCAAGGCAAAGGTATATATAATTAGCTATAGCTATATTCTTTTTTGCAGAAGCCTTCTTAATTGAATATAAGTATCGCTGCATTACATCAGTGGTGATAAAAGCGATTGAAGATTTTTTTGGAGATGCTGACACTGTTGGATGTGAACCAGTTTTCAAGTTATTGAATGTAGTTGGTGTGCATGTGTAATGGCTGTGAGTTGGTTTATGGATGAATCACTGGCATTACATTTTTTTTTTTTTTGTCTGGGTTTTTTTGTATGGGTGGGTTAGATAAATTAGTGGTTCAAGAGGAGAGTGGATAAAACAGCCTCTTTGGGTCTCCATTTTTATTTTTATTGTTTTTGAGAGGAAGTTTTGTTCTTGGATATTTTGCCTGTGAGGCCGATTAAAATTTGGATGCTAACTCAAACCTCGCAAAACTCTTTATCTATATAATATTCAGAACTTTTTTCAATCATTTGACCTAAATTATGAAATAAATCAAACTTCTGTAAAGTCGCAGTTAAGAGAATTAAATTTTGAATTTGGTATTTGATAAAGAGCAGGTCAACAATGGAGTCATAAAATCTGATAATCAGATATTGATTGGGAACAAGTCAAATACTCAAGATGTAAAGGTATGTTAAGTCATTTTTCATTACTTTTTACCAGGGTTGGCATTGAATTTTAATTATTTGTATTCTTATTTTTCTTTTTTAATTTTCAGTTTAAATTTTCTTCCCACTAACAAATTGAATACATTTATTTTTTTATCTCTAATCGAGATGAATCCATCTTTCATGTATAAGGCTATCTTGTGTCCAAAAGTAACTAAAGCAAAAAGAAGTTTTAATGAATTTTTTTGTTTTAAATTTTTTTTCAAGTATTTGGGTACATACTAAGGGACAGATAAGAATTGACTTTATAAAATTTAAAAGGTACATTCATACACTGTCTATTCACAAGTATCTGCAACACAACCTGAAGTATCATTGATAGCAGCAAAGAAACAGGTGCAATGATATTTAAATTAGTTTATTAATTTTACTTAGTAGGCTATTGCATTTACGTTTTTTAAACTTCCCCTCTCTCTTGAAGGTGAAATGTACCCTTTTTGTTATTGACTACCTAATATCTTTAAACAAAAATAAATCAATGAGGATTTGAGAAGCTTAAGAGTAATTAACCAACTTCATGAGAATACCTTGTTTTTTTTTTATATTTTCCCAATTTGCTGCATATTTGAATAAATTCAATAGTCTCTAGAAGAGAATATTTATGTTGCATAAATTTTGTCATTTTCAAACTTTAGCACTGTCTGATTTGACCCCGATTTTGCAAGATGTAATCAAAAATTCAACATACTGACCATTGTAACTCGACTAATTGCAACTTCTCACCTCATAGAACATCTTTCTCAGTTTAAAATCGTATCTGTATTCAGTTTATAACAAAAACATTATGCACACCTTGGCTTCTTCATCTCCATGCCAATGTCTTCTCTATCCAAATTCAGACAACCTTGCTAAAAGCATCCTTTCTGCAACACTTGGAATTTCAGCAGCAAATAATACAGTATTTATCAGAAAAAGCAAATAGGAAAATCGTTTTATAGAAAATTAGAAAGAGATGGTTAAAGAACACAAATAATTTATTATTTATTTTGATTATATTATTTCCTTCCTTCTTCTTCTTTTCTGGCCTTCTTTTCAAGAATGGGAGTAGGTGGCGTAATGAGCATCCGCAAAAGAAAGCAGTAGGAGAACATGACATAAATTGAAAAGAAAGCCAGCTTTACGCCCTCAGACTATTAATTAGTGAGATCTCGCAAGCGAAAATCACCCTAAGCTTCACTGGGACCGCGATGGAGCCTACTATGGTAATCGTCAAGGTATAGGTTCATCCTTGGCCCAGGTGGGCCACACACATAACCCCTCCAGTCCCATATTAACTCCTTTTAACACTTCTTCTAGTTCAGCTACATTTATATGTCCTTCAGCATTCCGTTTACTGAACTTCAATCCCTTTTCTTCGGTTTCCCAGCCGGCTGGTTCCCAACACTCGCATTAATACACGCTA
>JABUQX010087831.1:0-12500 GCA_015478945.1 Trachelipus rathkii
CAAGTAGCTGGTTAATTTTTCAAGATTGGGTGTTTTAACCGTTTTCCGCATTTATCGTGAAACGCTTTTCGCGTTTTCATTGCGCCGCTACATATATATATATATATATATATATATATATATATATATATTTATAACATATATATATATATATATATATATATATATATATATATATATATATATAAATAACATATATATATATATGCTGCTATACTATACTATATACTTATATATATATATAGCTATATGCTATATATATATATATATATATATATAACTGCTACTGCTGCTATATATATATATATATATATATATATACGCTGTATATATATATATATATATATATATATATATATATATATATATATATCAGAGGTGGGCGTTCCGCAATTTAAGTCCGCAATTCCAAAATAAATTGCGTAATTGCGATAATTTGAAAAATGTTGTGGAATTGCAGTTAGCGGAATGCCTATATCATTCCGCAATTAGAGGACTACCAGAAAAATTGTTGAGTTTCAGTGGAATGCCAAAATTTATAGTCCACAAATTTTTACACGTTGGCCATCTTTGTACGTTTGATAGCAACACCGAAAAATCGTTTTTTTTTTTTTTTTTTTTTTTTTTTTTTTTTTTTTTTTTTTTTGCAAAGGATCATGCTTTAAACAGGTTTCTTTTATTTCTGATGTAAAATTTATCAATATTATAAATTTAATATAATTTATTATAAATTATAAATTTATTATAAATTTATTATAAATTATTATTTATTATAAATTTATTATAATTTATCAATATTATAAATGATATTTTGTGTTGGTGAAGAAGGAGATGTTGAAGTATGTGTTGAATGTTAAATCAGTGAGGGGTTTAGGAATGGGATTATTGGATCATTATGTTGTTCTATGTAAAATTAAGTTAGTGGGGGCTTGGATGGAGAGGAAGGTGATACGAAAGGAAGTAGGTAAAATTAAGAGTGAGAAGTTAAGTGAGCAAGACAATAAGGATAAGTATGTAAGAGCGCTCGCTAGTAAATCGGTTGAATGTGAACAAGTTGATACTGAACAAATCTGGGGGCAAATGAAGGAAGCACTTGTTAGTAGTACAAAGGAAGTGTGTGGATGTGCTAAAGTAGGAAGTAAGAATGTTAACAGCGAATGGTGGAATGAAGAGGTGATGAAAGCGGTTAAAAGTTATAAAAAAAAGCATGGTTGAATGTACTAAAAGCAAATGATGAAATTTCAAAGAAAGATACTTGGAATTAGGAGGAAAAAATACTAAAAGGTGCATACGTAGGAGAAAACAAGAGGTAAATGAACAGTTTGGAAGGAGGATGAATGAGGACATACAAGGGAATAGGAAGCTCTTCTGGAAGGAAGCAGCGTGAAAGGTTAGAATAAGAATAAGAGGAATCTGCTTAGAATAATGAATAGGGATGGTGCTGTAACTGATGAAATGGATGTGAGGGGAGTGTGGAAAGAACACTTCGAAAATCTGCGTATTAACAGTAATGATGAGGTATTAGTATGTGTGTGGTTTTGATGGTGCAAGAAGGAATAGGTATTTTGGGGATGAAGTTATTAGTAAGGAGGAGGTAATGGGTAGGGTGAGAAAGTTGAAGAATGGTAAATCTGCAGGTATAGATGAAATTACTAATGAAATGATCAAGAGCGGGGGGCAGAGATGGTGATTGATTGGATTTGGAAGTTGTGTAATAAAGCGTTTATGGAGGGTATAGTTCCAGGAGTTGGAGGAGAGCAGTAATAGTACCCTTATATAAGGGTAAGGAGAAACTGTAGAAATTATAGGGGAATTAGTTTATTGAGTGTTGTAGGGAAGGTATATGCTGGTTATTTTGGTCGAAAGAGTGCGTCGAGTGACTGAGGACTGATTGGTGAAGAACAAGTGCGTTTAGGAGTGGTAGAGAGCGTGTGTGGGTCAAATCTTTACATTGAAACAAATGATTGAAAATGAGGGAGAAGAATAAAAATTATATTTAGGTTTTATGGTTACAACAGGCGTATGATAGAGTTAATAGCGAAGATGGGAGGTATTAGTGATATATGGTGTTGGTGGTAGGCTTCTGAATGGAATCAAAAGTATGTATGACGATGAAGCGTGTGTAAGAATAAATGGTGTCAATGGTGATTGGTTTAGGATTAATAGCGGAGTGAGACAGGGTTGTGTTATGTCTCCTTGGTTATTCAATGTGTATATGGATGGGGTTATATGAAAGAATTCGAGGTGGGGATGGCAGAAATGGTGTTAGAATGATGGAAGGGGAGAGGAGTGGGAGGATTCTATTGTATGCAGATGATTTTGGTTTTGTGTGAATCTGAAGAGAGAGTGAGAGGATTGGTAGAGAGAATTTGGCAGGGTATGTAAAAGGAGGGGGTTTGAAAGTAAACGTAGATAAGAGTAAAAGGTTATGGTTGTGGTGAGGACAGTCCTCAGTGTAAAGTTATGTTAGATGGTGAGCAGCTGGAACAAGTGTCTGAGTTTAAATATTTAGGGTATGTGTTGGATGAGAAGGGAACGGATGATGCAGAGTGTAGTAGGAAAGTTGTGAATGGCAGGAAGGTGGCTGGTGCATTAAATCGTTGGTAGATGTAAGGGACTAAGTCTTGAGTGTGCATGAGGGTATGTTGTTACCTGTGTTGTGTATGGTAGTGAGACTATGGTCTGAATAAGAAGTATAGATCTAAAGTTCAATGTGTTCAGATGGACAATCTTAGGGGCATGCTTTAGGAGTGAGAAGAATTGATAAAATGAGGAATGAACTTATTAGAGAATGTGTGGTGTGAAGAAAGGGGTAAATGAAGAATAAATGAAAGTATGTTGAGATGGTTTGGTCATGTGTGGAAAAGGATGAATGATAGTCGGTTGGTAAAGCGGATGTATAGGCGAGTGTGTTGGGAACCGACCGGCTGGGAGACCGAAGAGAAAGTGGATTGAGTCGGTGAAGAAGAGAAATGTGAGTTTGAGTTTGGCAGAGGCGAGAATAAAGGTGCATGATAGGAGAGAATGGCAGGGTTTTGTATGGGGGCATGGTTGTGGCCCACCTGGGCCAGGGGATGAACCCTTACATTGACGATTTACCATAGTGAGGGTCCGTCGCGGTCCCATGATGCTCTAGGGTGGATTTTCTGTCTGTGACGAGCTCTCACTAATTAATGGTACAGAGGGGGCGGTAAGGCTGGGCTTTCTTTTCGACGTTTGTCATGTTCTCCTACTGCTTTTCTTTTCCGATGCTTGTACAGCACCTTACCCCCAACCTTGGGGCAAAGAGGAAGGTGAAGAAAGAAAGAAAGAAATAAATGATATTGAGTGTTACTATTAATCGACCGATTCTCAATATTGATAATATTTAGTTCTCGATTGTCTTATAAAGTTATAATCGATATTTACCATTTATTCATGCTACTTTCTTAATAGCAAACGTATATTTATTTCCAACATTTGCATTTTATCAAGTTTTGTGCCCTGACATTTGCTCTGATTTTTATATTTTATCACTGAAGGCGGGTAACATTTTGAGAATAAATTCCAGTGTGTTTTTTTTAATTATAAATTTCTGAGAATGTGCGGATATTTAGTGGTAAATAATACAATGCTTAAACACGTTAAAATAAGCAGTGGTAATTACTATTTAGTAATTACAATACTTAAACGTGAAAATAAAATTGTGGTGGTAAAAATTGCATTAACATGTGTCTTGGTAGCTTAATTCCATTATAAATATCATATTTTTTCCCATATATTTTAATATTTTATAAATATATTATTATAATATTTAATATTACCATATTGCACCATAATTTATGATGTTACCTGAGAATTTCAGATAAGAATTGTATCGTACAGTCAACATAATGATGAATAAAAAAAAAAAAACATTGATCAAAAAATGAAAAGTTAAAACAAGTATATATATATATATATATATATATATATATATATATATATATATATATATATATATATATATATATATATATATGCTCTATATATATATATATATATATATATATATATATATATATATATATATATATATATATTTCAAATTATTTGGAATATTTCCCCAAACGAGGAAGAACCTACTAGGGAAGTAATTATCTGGTTATCCGGCCGGATAACAATGATATCCGGCCGGATACCGGATAGTCAAAAACTTGGCCGGATACTAGATAGTTGCCATATATCCGCCTACTCTAATATATATATATATATATATATATATATATATATATATATATATATATATATATATATATATATATATATATATATATATATATATATATATATTTATATACTACTTCTTATATACTATATATTTATATATATATATATAGGGGTGCCTGCATTCACTCTGGTAGGAAATGGCCTTAAAACTCAATCCACAACTTTTGCTAATAATGTCCAATCTATTGAGCACGAAAGATACAAGAAACTTGTATTATTTAATATTTATTTAATAATGTGCCACTCTTAGTCTCTTAACATTTTAATTACATATTTCAGCAAATATTAGCTTTGTAATCATAAACCTTAAAAGTCAATTAGGCAGGTTTACACAGAGTTCAGTGTTTTTTTATAGAAGTCTTTCACAGTTTCTTGAAGGGAGTTACAGTGCAAAGTCAATTCGGTTTTCTCTTGCATTCCTTATAAAAATAGAGATGATTATTTATGCATACGTTCTAATGAAAGTTAAAATAATATAATGGTTCATCCGTATATTTTACAGTCTGCTCAATTCATAACATAACCACATCTTTGATCTTCTGGAAAAATCAAATCCCCTTTCGTGCAAGGGGTAAGTAATTTACAAGTAAAAGCGTATACTTTATTACAATACTAAAATGGAAAATAAGAAATCATAACACTAAAGTCCATAAATTAACAATTGTCTTATGTTCATTTTAGGTTCATACCTTGGGACCCAATTCTAACCTTGGGACTTACACTGTTATAACTCGTTTTTACCTTGGGCTCAATTCTAATCTTGGGACCTATTCCACTTCATATTTCGGGACCATTTTTATCTTTGGTCTTGGATTCGTTCATATCCTGGATTTAATTCTAACCTTGGGATCTCATTCGTATCTTGGGTTCCTTTTACTCGAGTTCATTCTATCGATAGATTATACCATCTTTGAGAATTATTCCACTTTTGATTTTTAAATCTTACCTTCGATTAGCTATTATAGCTGAATCTCATCCTTAAGTTTGACTATAATCTTGTTTACGTCTTTCACGAGTTATGTTCTACTCCATGTCATAAAAAGAAACTACTTCATTATATTGTCTAGATAAGTATATGCTTATTATAAAATTTGTAACCATTTAAGTAATTTAATTCTGATTTGTAATTTTCTGTCTAGCTAATTGTTCTTTTATATACTTAGCTAGTCAGTTCCTTATTTTGTACAATTTATTTTCGTTCTCGGTTTTCATTCGTGGTTGTTACGTGTCTTATCCTAGACATTTATTCTCTTATTATTAGTTATTTAACAGTATTCTCTGTTACTCCGTGTCTTATCCTAGACATTTATTCTCATATTTATTCATTCAATTTATTCCATTACTTTATTCCAACATAATAAAGGTAAAGTTTTTCCGTTTCTTATTTCAACCCTTCTCATAAAACCTCACTAAGTGACATTGCGGAAATACTACAATATCACTATTCCCTACACATTAATAATCTTAGATAAGCTCAACCTGAACACAGAGTGAAGTTCTGTGACATGTAACCCCGGAAGTGGGTTTAGTAAAAATTTATTCAATCAGGAAGACACTCGGATATCTTCAATGGCTCCTCAGACGAATGCTCGCTTGTCATTGGAGATTGTCAATAACAGCTAGAGATATTAAGAAAATTACGTGTTTTAGATATTTAGATAGAATTTCATACATTTACGAGGACTCCTAGTTATCAAATTATATACGTGATTTCATTCTCAACCTATGTATGCAGTCGGGGTAGTGAATTTATTTTTACTCCCCGCATAATACATTATATATATATATATATATATATATATATATATATATATAATTTTAATTTCAAATATATAATATATATACTATATACTATATATGTGTGTGTGTGTGAGGAGAAGCAAAAGTGTGTGTGTATGAGGCTATCTAAAAGATTTTATTTTATGTTGTTTCCATATGTACTTTTATACCTGTTAGCGTCGTAGTGAGGGCTCAGGAATGATGTAGAGACTCTTGACGAACCAAAGCGAGGGGGTCCGCGAGGTTCGCCCAAGAGGACATATGGACGTGTGGAAGAATGTGAAGGGTGTTAGGACTGTACTTGGTTGCTTGGCTCTCCGTCCTGCTCGGACGTTAGAAGCCCATACGTGTTGTTTCTATCGATAGCGCTGCGCGCGTGCTTGTATGTGTTTATATGTGTGTGTGTATCACATATGGTGAGATTAAAAATAACGAATAAAAAAAGAGAAAGAAAAAAATAGAAGATATACTATATATATATATTCTAATATTATATAAATGATTTATCCACATAACTTTGATATTATACTATTATAAATAAGTATTATATATAAAAATGTCATATAATATATAATTAAGCAGACTCTAAATGGGAGAGTAAAGGTATAGGGACTATAGGTATTAGGTACTATTAGATATATATTAATATATATCATACTTTATACAGGTACTACTCACTATTTATGGTTACGAATAGTATAATAGGTGATAATTATATATAGATACGGATGAGTGATATGAAAATAACATATCTTTAGTAATATATTACTATGTTACTATTTAAACTATATATATATATATATTATATAAGTAATAAATATAAAGTATAATAGAATAGTGATATCATATAATATATCCATATTATACTATATTAGGATAAATACGAGCTGAGTAATAGTAAGTATCCTATATTTATTTTCAAAGCTGGTTTGAGATATATTTTAGGTATATATATATATATAATATATATAGTCATATTTGTAGATATAGTAATATAAAGAGTGTATTTTATATATATAAATACTATTTATTAATGCTCTATTCACTAAAAACTCATATATATATATATTATATATATTATCTATAATAATATATATAATATATATAGATATAATAGATATAGATAGCTTGGAAGCATCTACTGAATTATAAACAAATAATGATAAATAATTTAATAAACTTATAATAATAATGTAATAATAAAACAATAAAGATATAATGAATGAATGATAATAATAGAATAGTAATAATAATATAATATAACTAAAATAATATAATAATAATAATAATAATAATAATAATAATGATCAATAATAATAATAATATTTGCAATAATAAATAAGTTATTATTTTTATTATTATGATTATTATTATTATCAAATTATTATTTCTCTCACTTATTATTATTATTAATTAATTATTATTATTATTATTAGTGTGAGTGGATAGTGTAGGTTATTATTATTATTATTATTATTATACATTGATTCCGACACAAGGCATTCAATCATATATCATTTTAATTATTCAATTATCATTATCATTATCATTATTATTATTATTATTATTATTATTATTATTATTATTATTATTATTATTATTATTATTATTATTATTATTATTATTAGTATTAGTATTAGTATTAGTATTAGTATTATT
Source organism: Trachelipus rathkii (assembly GCA_015478945.1). NCBI lineage: Eukaryota > Metazoa > Arthropoda > Malacostraca > Isopoda > Trachelipodidae > Trachelipus > Trachelipus rathkii. Next base: position 7,687 of record JABUQX010087831.1, read on the forward strand.
ATTATTATTATTATTATTATTATTATTATTATTATTATTATTATTATTATTATTAATATGTATTATTATTATATTATTATTATTATTATTATTATTATTATTATTATTATTATGAAAGTCGTTTTCGTTTTGACAAGATTTTCTTACCAGCGAGAGAATAGTTAACTCAAAAAGGACAAATATAAAACTACAACCTTGAGAAAAACAGAAAATATTCTTAAATTCACTAGATTGAATTTATGTTACAGAGAAGAAAGCATTTCGTCCAATGTAAGTTAAGGATTCTCGATCAATATTATCTTACCAAATTTATGATTTGATAAACGTATTAAAACAGTATAGATTAGTTTATTTTTTTTAAGGTTTCAAATAAATAATAATGATATGATCTTGGAATTTGATCGTAATCTGCTAATGTGAAATTGCTTTATCTTTGCACAGTGTTATCAGAAATTATAAAAGATAATGAAGGAAATTCATTTACTTATTAAAAAAATATTAATTAGGTGAAAAAGTTAACCTAAAAAGACCTAAATTAAAGCTTAATAACTAACGTTGCTAAGTCAGGCCCCATGCCATGACGTAATTATATTTTATTTTTTTAGACTCTTCTGTTTGTTTTAACTGCTTTTTATATTCGGTGAGACGTTCTTGACAAAACGAAAATGTCTTAAATCTCATTCTATACAAACGTTTAAAACGCATGCATTGATCTATTCTACCTTCGCTCGTTTTTCAATTTTAACGATATATTTTAAACGAGTTTATAAAGCGTTTACCTCATCTTCGTGACGCAGAAGAAAACCGAAGTTTTACTATTTGAAACTCAATTCACAAATGACAAAAAAGTTTGAAAAAAGGAAACACACACGACCTTCTATTTAATTATTTTCAAACAATGGTCAAAAATTTACGAAACAATTTCTCAAATATCTTAAATAAAAAGCTTGTTTTGAAAATATCAGTTATTATTAATTATTTCCAATGGTTTGTTATATATTTATTATTTATTAGATTTTATATACAAGCTCGGTGGATTATTATTATTAATGTATTATTATTATTATTATTATTATTATTATTATTATTATTATTATTATTATTATTATTATATCTAAAGTAGGGGGCTTACAGCCATCCTGGAGGTTCAATTTAGGTAAGAGGCGTCGGGACTTTCCTCTAGAGTCGCATCGTGCAGAATTCTTTTTCCCTTTGAAGCTAAGAAACTATTCCTGTGTGAGATCATCTTCTTCAGGACTTTAAGAGCTTTGTTGAAGACTTGTATCTTGTTGCAATATTTCGCCTTTCCGACTTTCACGAGGCATTTCTTCAGGCAGAAATGAATTAATTTGTGGGAACGGCTATGATAGAATATTTTGTTAATAGTATATGTTATATAATAAAACGATGTAAATAGCCAAAAAAATTAAAAATTTAACAAAAGTACTTCTCACATGCTGTAAAAAAAAGATTCTACTATAAAAAGAACACTTAACAGAAATACTGGTCATCTAAACTTCTCCGGCAGAAGAAAAATCATGTCCCACATTCTCAATGGAAGGGTTTCCATAAGTTCCGAAAAAGACCCCGATCATGGAGGTTCAAAAGGTAAGAAGTAACAATAACAATAATACTAGTTTTCAACAAAGCTCTTAAGTCCGTGGAGAAATAGATCTCACAGGAATAAGGGTTTTGCTTCTTAGCGCTTTCCAAGGAAAAATAATTCGGACGAAAGCGACCCTCGCTGAGAGGAAAGTACCGAGCTTTAGGCAATATTGAACACTCCAGATGCTGTAAACGCCACCCTAATTTAGACGAATTTTTTCGGACTTTATGGACAACCCTTTTTGAGAAGTGGGACATGACAATATTGCATTGCAGAAGTTTAGATGACGTATTTTCTGTTGTGTCTTTTTATAGAACTTTTTTGACACATTTGTGAAGTTACTTTGTATATTAAATTTTTTTTTTTTTTTGCTATTACATCGTTTTATTATTATTATTATGGAACTATTTCAACAAAAAATTATTCATTAATATTATATTATTATTATTATTATTTTATTATTATTATTATTATATTATTATTATTATTATTATTATTATTATTATTATTATTATTATTATTATTATTATTATTATTATTATTATTATTATTATTATTATTATTATTATTATTTTTATTATTATTAATAGAACTACAACAATTAAATAATAGACAGTACTGATTCAACTCTCGGAGTCGTCTACGGACTACCAGAATTCCACAAACCCTCCTGCTATTCTGGCAGCCTGTGAAAACTTACAACTATCGTCCATTTATTTATTAACTTTGCTCCTTTTGTCCCTAACCAGTTTTCAGTAAGAAATGCTTCATCATTTTTACAACGACATTTCTAGTGGTAACGTCTAGAACATCTTTTACTTCCATTTATTTACTATCTAAATTTATAATTAGCTTGTAATTGCTGGGCCTAGGTTTCAATTTTTTGATATTTTTTCTACTCTTTATTTTCTTTAAAAAAAAAAAAAAAAAAAAAAAACCAAAAATCCCTACACTGATACGAAACCCTTGTGAAAGGTGGAACTCTGGTTTGCCAACCAAATGCTATAAGCGATTAGTTGAAAGGGATGCGGTATAAGTGTCTCCCTTTGGTCTGTCATCCGAACTGTTCAACAACTGCCGAACACACAGTGACAGAACTTCCTATTCATGAACACTTAGACTGGCAGCACTATGATTTTACTTACAGTTTATTCAAAAGGGAGAATTAGGATTTTCTTCCGCAAGTCCTCCAGAATCTCCTCAACTTGAAGATATCTTGCATTGTCAGCAGGAGTACCATTAAAAGTATCCCGGATGTCACAATCCCTTGAAATAGCCCTCAGTCCACATAAAGTTGAAAAACTTACTATGGCTATACTCTGATCTGTAGCTATAACCTTAATCAATAATGATCCATCCCTCAATTTAGTTACCTCAGGATCGTAAATATTTAAGAGACGTTTAATTTTTTTTTCTCTTTTACATTTCTACCCCCACTCACGGGCCGAGGCCTTTTCAAGGAGGGGCAGAAAATAAACAGAAAAACCGCACTCAAACTCTCGCTTAACGCAAATCTCTCAGGTGACGCAGAAATGAGCCTCAAAAAGGGAAAAGATTAATACAAATTGGAAAAACAGAAGAAGGCAAGGAGTTCAACAGAACCGAAGTACCTGGAAAGAAAGAGGCACCACAACAAACAAGTCTGGGGTTTTCAATACTCACGCAATATTCGTGCGAGAGCATGGCACCCCTTTGATACATGGCGATGCAGTGGCGGTTGAAAGGGAGTGGTCAACTCCCCGAGCAACTGCGCTTTAGTACCTACTAGAAAAATAATAGTGCGCCAAACTCACGTCGCAGAGATAGAGGGTTCAAGGGAGTTTTTGAAGAAGGGGACATTTGTTAGTACTCTTAAAGCTTTGACTCATTCCCCATCCAATAGACTGGTGGAAGCCGGTAGCCCCCAAATGCTTGAGAACAGTTTCCATTTTACAAGGGCGGAATAAGGCCTTATATAAACTAAAGAGTAACTGTTGAAGAGGAAGAAATTCCGAACCTGAACAGAACTCCCAGTTTCTTTGAAGGCGCCCTAAAGCAACCAGTGTAATATGAGGTTTCCAAGACAATTTGTTGTATATGTTGAGACCACCAAGAATCGTTTATATTTAAGGTGAAGACGTTAGAGTCGTCGAAGGAATAGGAAAGTTGGGAGGTGTTTTTTGAGAGGAGGATGTAAAGAAGTTGAGTTTTTTAAAGGTTGATTTTTCAAGGATGTGGTGACCACCGGGAAATCCCATCTCAGATGGGCAAGAATAGAATCGGGAAACTGAACTTGGTGGCAACCTCTAGATGCAAAAGAGAAAGCAGATTTTAAAATTGGTAGAAGAATGGAGAGTTGATCACCTGCATAAGAGTTAACAGAATTCGAAATGAAGCGATAAAATCGGGAAAAAGGGAAAAAATAATTCGCATTTTTAATGATAAATGATTGTTTTAGCCAAAAATTTAAAGTTGGAGATAAAGTTAAAGTTCAACTTGCGGAACATCACAGTTAACAGGAAAGGAGGAAGAAGACGCTCATGCAAACGAGTGCTGCAATAAAAGCGATCAGCGAGACAAACTGACCCAAGAAGTAAGCACAAGAGAAGGAGGAAACCTTCTAAAGAAAGGGAGCCTTAGAGAGCAGTGACGAGTGGCAATACCCGATTAAAAGCTTTTTGGATACTGAATCCAAGCGCCACCCAGCGAAGAACTGCCGGAGTTGCAATACCATCTGCCATTGATGCAGGCTTTGAAATAAACAATATAACGTAAATAAATAATTATATAATAAAAAATAATATAAAACGTTCCAATAGTCAAATTTGTTTTAACTCTTTTCCATATAGAGGTACATTAAAAAAGGTTCTAACGATTTTACTATTATTGGTTCCTTAGTCTCAAGTAGCCAGCGCAATATAGAGCTTTCTAGGGTGAAAGAGGCAACTCCGGCAGCGGATGGGACTAAGCTAGTAGCTGTCTATTTAGGTCTTTCAATGTAAAAGGAGTCCTTACGAAAGACTATCAACAACTATCTGTAAAGTGGAGTAATAAGAAGAAAAGACAACTACAACTCCTTCACTTTATAATAATATATATATATATATATATATATTATAATATATAATATATATTATATATACTAATATATTCTATATATATATATATATACTCATACTATAATATATAATATATAATCACACTTATATATATATATCTATATATCATA
>JABUQX010087831.1:17500-20000 GCA_015478945.1 Trachelipus rathkii
ACGAAAAGTCAAAAGAAGGTTCAAAGAAAAGGAACAGGTAATTATGCGTAAAGTTGGGAAAGCTTAGATATTAAAGGCTTATGTGCGCCTTAAAGTTTATGAAAAGCTCGATATTCTTAGCGCCACAGAACATTCACCGAAATGTTGAAGTAGAAGCAGAGAACCAGGAATCGGAAAGAAAGGAAAGAAGATCACCAGTCGAAAGGTCTTTACAAAATGCAATAAGAGATAAGATTAAATAGACTTAAAAATGTCTTCTAAATCTTCTTGTAAAGAACAGATTAGAAGGTTAAAGCGACCATTACGGAAGACGCTAATTGTATTGTGACTTGTGAGTCCGCTCTTTAGCACTTGCTGATGATGCATTCTTCTTAGCAGGTAGGGAAAAGTTGAAGCTTATAGGCGCTCAGTTAGGAAGTAGGTTACAACGCCTTGCAGAGTGGTAAGCTCTGATGTCATCGAAGTTCTGAGGAACACTTCAACTGGAGGGATCTAACTTTCTTAACCACTCTTAGCCTTTCCCTTAAGAGTGATTGGTTGAGCTTTCAGAAAATGCAGAAATAACATTTTAATGAGTTGAAAGTAGGAGGAGATTAGAAATAACTCTGGAACCATATATAATGGAATTAAAGTGAAAGGTTTGAGCAAACAGTTCAGCTTTTGGAAAAATAAGATCATTTCTCTATCATATTACCAGACAGAAGATACAATTCAGTTAAATACTTCAATAATAAAATTTAGGAGTTAACAATTATAAAATTGGCAAAATGTCAGAAAGAGTGTGGGGTAGAAAAACCAGAAAGATTGTTGCAATTTCTACGAAGTACGAAAGAGTTTTAAGTCTTCGAGGAGCGTGTTCTTTATTTGATATTTCCCGGATGGAGGAGATGCTATATTCATAAAGCACGAGTTTCTGGATGGTTGAAGACAACAATAATTTCTGATAAACCAAGATTTATCAATTAGTTCAAGGGCTAGAGAATGGAATATGTGCATCTACTTTAATATATATAATATATATATATGTGATATTATATATATTATATATTATATATTTAGTATATAGGTATATTATATACTATATATATATATATATATATCATATATAATGTATATATAACCTCACTCTAGTATATAATCATATATTAATATGATATATTAATATATATATATACTATATATATATATATTAAGTATTAATAAGTATATATATATATATTGATATATACATGCTATATATATATATATATCATATATATTACATTATAATATTATAATATATATATGATATATATATATTTATATCATATATCTGATATGATTATATAATGGTATAATGTATAATATAGTAGTAGGGTTGGAATAACGGCCAAATAGGTGGTTTTTGATAACAAAAGTGGGTGTTTTTAAATTAAATTATTGTTTTTGAGTGCTTAATATAAATATTTTGGCTCAAAAATTTATAAGAACAATAATATACATGATGTAAACACTATACAAGAAAAGAAAATTCTAAATATTGATTTTAAAGGTTAAAAAAATAAAATAAAAAATAAATAATTCCCCAAAAAACGGGTTTTATGAAAAAAACATTGTTTTTATTTATTTATTTTTTTTTAAATATTTTTATCCACCCCGCCGAGAAGGTTGGCGATACTTCCAGATTACACATATTTAATCTCTATATTAAGATTATTATGTTAGAAATCAACAAGCGGAATAATGTTTCAGTTTGTGGGATACATTACACAGGTCTGAAAAAAAAAAACAAACCTGTTTTGGTTATTTAACGTGAATTTTATGTTTTTCGGTGTGCTGAATTCAAAAATGACCTTTATTTTTTATAGGACATCACGTTTTTTATCAAATTAGGTACCTATGCTAATTAAGATAATATAGCAAAGAAAATGAAAATAGACATTTAATTGGCCTTTTTATTGCACAATTTTCATGAAAATCAACTTTAAAAATTAAAATATGCTTGTATATGCATGTTATAATCGTTTCTTCGTGCCTTTAATGCTCTTCTTCGTACATTTACGCTTATGGGCAGCATCTGGATCTCTATGCAGCATCCAGCAGTAATCGGTCATCATCGTAACGCTCCTTCTCACCTGGTATCTCCTCTCTATCTCTTTGATGTCCTGGTGAAATCTTTCACCTTGTTCATCATTCACAGCTCCTAAATTTTCAGGAAAGAAATCGAGATGGAACTGGAAGAAATCTACATTTAAGCTCATTAGGCAACCAAAAGCTTGAAATGCTCTCAACATTCGTCCGACGATCTCCTTAGTGTTAGGAACCTTTTTGCTGCCAAAAAAAAACTTCTGCACGACCTCTTTGAACGCTTCCCAACCTTTTTTCTGAGGATCTGTCATGATCATCACGAATGTATGTATGGTCAGTTATAAGCTTTCTAATGTCCAGTTCAGTGAGACTTTCCTTCAATTTTTTTTGTTAGATCTGGAAACTTGGAATGCAATATTTGAAGTACTCTCCA
>JABUQX010087831.1:25000-27500 GCA_015478945.1 Trachelipus rathkii
TTTTTATTATAGATCTCTTATAGGCGAGAGGTGTGTATGAGTCGAAATTCATATAAACTCCTTTATTGGTATTTTTAACGTAAATATCTCTTTCAATTGTACCATCGTTGGTTATTTTCATTTTCACGTTAAAAAATTAGAATTTATTCGTTTTAAGCATTTCCTCATATGTAAAATTTATTGCTATAGGTCTCAAGTTTGTTAATAAAATTTTGAACAAATTTTGAACACTGTTATGATCTTTAAAAATGACACAAATATTATCACGTGGTTCATCAAGTATCCTCATGTTGAAATAGAAAACAAAATTCCAAAGAATAATATCTTTAAACTCCTTCTTTTACGTGAGATTACGTTGATGATCACGTGTGTCATTTTTTAACGACTCATAACAGCGTTCAAAATTTTATTAACAAACTTGAGACCTATAGCAAATTAAATTTTACATCGAAGGAATGCTTAAACAATAAGATTTAATTTTTAGACGTGAAAATGAAACATAACCAACGATGGTAGAATTGAAAGAGATATTTTTACGCTTAAAAATCCAATAAAGGAGTTTTATATGAATTTGCCTCAATACACACCTCTCGCCTTAAGAGACTATATAAAACACTTTGTACACAGCAGCCCATAAAATAACATCTAATCTGGGAAGCTCTTTGATAAAAGACATTAAAAGAATAACTAACTATATTACCAATGGTTTTCCTCAAGTATTTGCGTAGAAAAACGCTGAATACACATTAACATTATTGGCCGATCCTAAGACAAAGTAATAAAAACCTCATCTTCTAATTACAAGAGCGAAGTGGTTGGTTCAATAAATGAAGAGGAATCAAGATTGAAAATCATTTTAAAGAAACATATCAAAGGGAAAAATAATGACCAATCACTATTAGAAGTTATTATCAGCCAACAAAGTTGTATTCTTGCTTTAGTACTCGTGATGTACCATCTGCTGGCGAGTGTACCAACGTCGTATACCAATTCCATTGCAATGAGAGTGGATGTAACGCCACCTACATTGGTTATACGACGAAAACCCTTCGCAGGTAATGTTTGCAGCACAGGTACAACCAGTAGATACACCACCATATTGCAGGAAGAAACATAAAAAATTACACAATAATGAAATAGTAAATTACTTCAAAATTTTGATTAAAAAGAGGGAATTTTCGGATCTTAGGCTGGCGGAGTCCCTTCTTATAAGAAAGCATAGACCGGACATCAACCTTAATAAACTTCATGTCGATAGCAAAAAATTTTTACATGGAGGTTATAAAAAGAAAAAGAAAAAAGACACAATCTAAATTATCAACTTCACATTTATTTTTCGTATATTTTAAATTTTAGTTTTAATCTTACTTATTATATTTGTAATAATTGTAATATTTTGAAATTAATTTTTGCTTCGTTCATAAAATAAAGTCATATCCTTGAAAATGTCCACCGTGAGCGGACGAAAGCTTGGATCATTTCAGAAGGCTATTATTATTATTATTATTATTATTATTATTATTATTATTATTATTATTATTATTATTATTATTATTATTATTATTATTATTATTATTATTATTAATTATTATTATTATTATTATTATTATTAGAACTCACATGTTAAATATAGAACAGGTATGATTTCAACTCTCGGAGCTCGACTTAAACGGACTACAGAATTTCCACAAACCCTCCTGCTATTCTGGCAGCCTGTGAAAACTTACAACTATCGTCCATTTATTAACTTTGCTTCCTTTGTACCTAACCAGTTTTCAGTAAGAAATGCTTCATCATTTTGCCAACGACATTTCTAGTGGTAAAGTCTAGAACATGTTTTACTCCCATTTATTTACTATCTAAATATATAATTAGGATGTATTAGTCATATGCTTTCATTTAGATAAATTTTTCTTTACTTTTTTTTTATTAGCATAAAAAAAAAAAAAAAAAAAAAAAAACAAACAATTTTTATAGTTGATTATCAAAAAAAAAACCCTGCCTGATAAAAACATTTTGAAAGGTGGAACTCTGGTTTGCCAAACCAACATGCTATCGGAGCGGATTAAGTTGAAAGGATCGGGTATAGAGTGCATCCCTTTGGTCTCTTCATACCGAACTGTTCAACAACTGCCGAGCACACAGTGAAAGAACTTTCTATTCATGAACACTTAGGAATTTCATCAGCAAGTCCTCCAGAATCTCCTTAAATTGAAGATATCTTGCCTTGTCAGCAGGAGTACCATTAAAAGTAATCCCGGATATCAATAAGCTTGAAATAGCCCTCGTCCACCTTTCTTCCCAAGTTGAAAAACTTACTACGGCTATACTCTGATCGGTAGCTATAACCTTAATAAATAATGATCCATTTCTCAATTTAGTTACCTCAGGATGGTATATATTTAAAGAGAGGTTTTAAAATTTTATTTACAGTTCTCCACCACTCACGGGCTGGGCCCTTTCCAGGAGGGCCAGAGAAAAGAAACAGAAAAACCCTCAA
>JABUQX010087831.1:37500-40675 GCA_015478945.1 Trachelipus rathkii
TGCTAGATTTGTCCATATAATGTCCTTCTTTTACTTGTATATAGAGAGTCAGAGAGTCAGTCAGTATGTTCACATTTTAAGAAGAGGTTGTGTTTATTTTTTTTTATGACAGAAATAAAATAGTGAAAATATATATGCATGAAAATATTACTCAGTGGATATATATATATATATATATATATAATATCCAATTACTTATCTTATAAATATATATATAGTTTATATATATTATCTTTATATATATATTCTATATATATATTATAATATATCTAATATTATATATATAATATATATATATATATATATATATATTATAGTTGTATAAAATATAGAAGGAACAATGTTATACTCATTGCCCTATGTTCAGCTGGCGTTTGCAAGGCGTCATAGGCGCATGTATAGAATGCAACTAATAAAAAGCGAGAACTTTTTTGAAAAAGACTATTATCTAATCTAAAAGAAATAGGATAGGGATGAGAAAGAGCAAAAAAAAGAAAAAGAAAAAAAAAAAAAAGGAAGAAAAAGAGAGAGGAGAGAAAGAGAGAGAGAGAGAGAGAGAGAGAGAGAGAGAGAGAGAGAGAGAGAGAGAGAGAGAGAGAGAGAGAGAGAGAGAAACAGAGAGAGAGAGAGAGCCTAGATAAGCAGGCAATGACGTTTTTCGTATTTTTTTCTAAATTTGACACCTCTACAATACAATTTTAATTTTGGCTTTTGGCTTTACCAAATGTGTTCGAATTCATGCAATCGATATTAAAAAAAAAAAGCTCCTATAATTTCATGCACACATTTTACAACATAATATAAAATTAGGTAATAGTTTCCCGTTTGAGGATAAATCCTAATCAGATATTGATATTTTCAGAAAAGATTACATTGATTTTATAATATTTCCATCTAAGAGAGTTATCAAGTCTTTTTTCAAATTTGCAGATGTGGTTCGAATGCATGCAATCGATATAAAAAAAAAAAAAGTTTTTGACCTAGCATAACTTTTTTTTTTTTTTTTTTTTTTTTTTTTTTACAGACATCACCAACCCCACGGGCAAAGCCCTATTCAAGGAGGGGTGTTAAAATCAACAAAACTATCAACTAAAGCGCAAATACGCAGATGAGCACAGACGCGGGGCCTTTAAGATAAAGTGAGGGAGATTATAATGATATGGAGAAACACAGAAGATGAAGACGAATTCCACAACAGAGGTGCAGGAAAGAAGGAGGTCACCAACGACTAAGTCTGGAGTTGCTAATATACACAAAACTCATGTGGCCGATACAAGCACACCCTTGTGCTACGAGGGCGTCTTAAAGTTGGTGGCACGCGAGTGGAAAGCTCCCTCGAGCACTTGCCGCTAGGGTATACCTATAGAAAAGAGATATAAAGCACCAACACCGCGCAAAGCCCTTGAGGGTCAAGTGAATAGAAAGAAAGAAGTTTATCAATCTTTTTGCCCTTTTGACTCGACCTCTAATCCAGAACCGGTGAACCTGAGCCCCCAGAATTGAGCAGTACTCCTACAAGGGATGAGGCCCCTTGTATCTGTGGAGTAACTGGTGGAGAGGAAAAAAAAGTCTCGCAGTCTAAAGAACTCCAGTTCTTTGGGGCCGCCTTAGCAACCGTTGTGTATGTGAGGTTTCCAAGACATTTTTTTTGTTTATGTTAATGGCAAGGATGATGTTTATTTGGTCAACAGGAGAGACGAGAGAGAACCGTCAAAAGAAATAGGAAAGTTAGAAGGTGTTTTCGAACAGAGGGAGATTTGAAGAAGTTAGTTTTTAAAGAATTGATTTTCACAAAGGTTGAGCGACCCCACCCGGAAATTCTATCAGATCAGCGAGAATAAAAATCGGAAAGATATAAGACGAGAGGCAAATTCTGATAAGTAAAACAGCAGGGAGCTAGAATTGAAATGAGTTTGAAGATGAAGGGTCGAGTCAGTCGGCATAATGGATACAGTTAGATGTGCAGGTGAGAAGATCAGAATGAACAGTAGGAATAAAGTAGGAGATAATGACAGAAACCTGAGAACACCACTAATTTGACAAGAAAAGGAAGAACGACGTGCCCCAATCCAACAACAGCCCGATATTGAGCGATTTGAACAGAAAACTAGACATAAGTAAAGAAAGAAGAAGAGAAACCCAAAGGAGGGGAGGCTTACAAATAAAATATAAAAAAATTATTTTACTAGATTGTCTTATATATATATAATAATATAAATATATAAATATATATATATATAATATAATATTAATATATATATATATATATATTATATATATATATAATATATTAGTGTATCATATATAAACCTACAGCCCCTCCATGCCAAGTTTACAACGAGCCGCCACTTATATATATTTATTATATATATATATATATATATAATATTATATATTAATATATTATATATTTATATATATATATATATATATAATATATATATATATATATATATTATATATTATAATATTATAATAAACGGACTTTCAAGGATCACAAAAACAGTCCGATGGAGATACGATAATAGATTTTAACTCTGCAAAACGATGAACGCATGTGCAATTGCAAACTTTTCTGAATCCTCAGATACAAATACAAATTCTTGAATCACGTGTTTTCAAACAACAGAAACTTGTTAAAATTAATCTTGGGATGCTAATGCGATGAAAATGCTGCCTAAAGGGCGGAACTTATCACTAGCCAATAAAATAGCAAATGATCACAGCAAACAGACATCAATTAACCCATCTATTACGCCGTATCATTGCCCGATTTCTCATGAACGTTTTTTTTGGCTTCTAGCACAAATCTAGCAGTGATGTTCGGAGGTGTCAAAAGACATTATCATTGATCGAAGAGTATCATAAGAGAAAAAGCTTGGAATCAGATAAAGATCCACTGGCTTTGTGGCGTAATAATTTGTAAAAAGTTTTTCCACATCTTTCAGAAAGTCGCCAGGAAAAAAAAAATCCTCTTAGCAAAGCCCTTTTAACAAGTTGCTTAGTGAGCGTCTTTCAGTGGTGCAGATCATCATTTACGGACGAAAAGAGAAAGTCAAACTCTCTCTGAAAGGGGTCGAGCTTTCTGTTATTGCACATAATTTGGAATTATTAAGTCTTAATAGCATTAATATATTAACCTTTTTCCCAAGGATGGAGGCTTGGAAAAGAAGGT
>JABUQX010087832.1:0-7500 GCA_015478945.1 Trachelipus rathkii
AAGCAACATTTTAATTAACATTTCGAAACAAATATTAACTTTAAAATTAGAAGATAATTAAAGTTAGGAACCTCGATGACGATGACACTTAGTCTAGCAGATTGAATGAAAATAGCATCATTAAGGTTATCGAGAATAAAAGTATCTATAACGTAGTAGAAATTTCTAGAGTGTTCCTTGATGATATATAAATTGTACTATTTTACGAAGTGAGTTAGTTTAAGGTTAGAAATCATATTGTTAAAGTTCCCTCTTTCAGTATTTTTTCTTATTTCTGATGTTCTTCTCGGTCTTTCCATATAGTTAAGAAAATGTCATGTTAATAAAAAGGTATATTGTATTCTATGCAACTTATTTAATTTGTTCCCGTTCAGTTCTTCCTTAGTCTACTTTAATGTGTTAACTTTCTATATTATAGTTTGATAAATTTAATAAACTATATTATGAAAGTAGTTCTTTTTTTAATATAACACCACCTCCTTTTTTAAAACTTCTGCGCAGGCAACTACGGCGTATCTAGGTGAGTCTACATCTTGCATTAGGAGTGAATCCATTAACGTAGATCTATTTGAAAGGGTTTAGTTTAAGACTAGTTTTATCGCTTAACCTTTATCAATAACTTTCAATTGTCACTTCATGGCTACCGAAATATTATTACTTCATTCTAGTTATGCTATGCGACTAGTATATCCATATGGGGAATTCTGTATTTGATAAAAAAAATAGATAATAGTTTAGGAACCTAGTAAAAGGGTGATTTTGCGTAAGATTACATATAATATATTATCCAATTTATTACTAAAGCATTTAAAAAAAGAAAGTCCATAGTGTGTAACTCTTCAGACTCTATAAAAACTAAAGGAAAAAACGTTGTTGTTTTAGAGACACACGTATTCTTATTTTCGCAATAATTATTATATATACAAAATTTATTAGAACGAGTTTATTTTAGCTTTTGTCAAATCAACACCCTAGGTACTATGGCACAGCTTCATATCCCATTCCTATACTCTCCACAACGCTATCTGCTTCAGAAATCTCTCAAACTCCGATGATTGCCTCGCCTCCGAGTTGGACGGTTAACTCAGATTGACATCCATTCCTGTTAGACATAGTGATAGCAGGATATTTCTTGATACGCGAGCCTCACACTTCCTCGTTCTCCCGGCTTCACCACAGCTCATCCCTCCCTCAGGTCTCTCTCGGTCTATTGTTTAATTATTCATCCTCTTCTATGTGTACTGTACTCATAGACCTCATTTATCCTTCATGATCGTCCACCATTCCTCCAGCAAGGACAGGCTTCTGCACCACGGCTCACCTCTCGAATCGTTTCTCTATTCTCTATCGCTCCAACCCATTAGCCTAGAGAATCGTGCGACATTGATGAGGCCATATCCAGCCTCAAAATGAGCTTCCGCACACAGTGCTCTCTCTCAACTCGCTCTCTCTCTCAATCTATCCACCTTTCTAAAATACAATATAAACAGCAGTGGCGATAAACACTCCCGCTTTTACCTCGTTTTTCTGGCCTCAACCATCTAGTCCCGTGTCTTCAGACACATGCACTCGAGTCACTCAGTTCACCAATCGAGCATTGTATCAACTATAGTCATACTCTTCTATTGTGTCCGTGATCTTTTAATCTTTCACCTCTTATAAAAACAATTTTATATACAAACATTAATCTGTCCAAGATTGATCTTTTTTAATAAATACCTAAAGCATTCAATGATGATATATCCACTCACTCTCCACAATTCTCCTCCCATATTAGCTCTCCAGAGCTTTTTTATCTAGCTACCGTAAATCAAATGCTTTTTCAGTAATCGTATGAATTGCATACATAAGATTATCTAAGCCATTATCATCCCAGTCATCTTCTATCCGTCATAGACCATATTATCCATTAAGTGTGAATAAGAGGTTCTAGTTCAGTTCCATCTCCTCTTTTAATACCCGCACTGTTCTTATCTCTCCGAAGTCTATGGCTCTACTTCTCTCTTCACCTATCCTCTCCAATATTCTTTTCGTAATTATTAATTTAACTAACTAAGTAATGTATGGCACATCATGAAATACCCTCTATATTATTTAAACGTTAATCTACTGCATCCCTTAACCTTTATATATTTGGTTTTATTATATGCTTTTGACCCCACCTTTCCGGCTACCTTTCCATATAATACTATCCCCAACACTTGTTCTTCACATAATACTGATGATTTACTTGCCTCTAGCTATTTATATATTAATATTGATAATATTATATATTATATATATATACTATATATATATTTAATTCAATACACTGGTGGGTCAACAAATGAATGTGTCCCCAAACCATTAGAATAAATATTTGACATGGCAAACAATCAATATTCGTACTTTGTAGCACGGGTTTTCGCAACATGTTCCCCAATCAGGACATCTGTTTGTAATAATAATAATAATTAAATATATAATATATAATATATAATAATAATAATAATAATAATATATATATATAATAATAATAATAAATAAATAATATAATTAAAATAATAAAATAATAATAATAATTAATATAATAATAATAATAATAATAATAATAATAATAATAATAATAATAATAATAATAATATACACTAAACTAACTAGTTAGTGTTTAACCCGTCTTTTCAAACTAATAAAATGACATTCTTAAAATTTACAAAAATTTATGTCGCGTTTTAAATATCAAATTAAGCTAGTGGAACCTCATTTTTATACCTTTTTTAGTTTCACCAATAAATTATTTTTTAATTGGAATTTGGAATAATAACGAGTCATCACTTCTGTTAAGCTTCTAAGACTAAGCTTAGACCTTGATAAAGGCCTGTAAAAATTAAGAATAATGGAGATTTTCTAAAGTTTGTGATAGCGGTTCTGTAATGTGATAAAGTCAAATATTCTTATTTAGCCTTCATTATAATCTTATTATTTAAAGTTTGGGGAACATAATAACATTTCATTCACTATCTAAACCTACAAAGCATTGAAAAAGTCTTGTAAAGATGATGAGCTGAACATTTTTTAAAGCTCGCAATTTTCTGTAATGTTTTGAAGCTAAAATTTATCACCTAGCCAAGTCTACCCCTGATCTAATTAAAACCATCTACAGTAGCAAAAATTTTTCGAAGACATGACACCTGATTTATTGATGGCTTTCTTTTTTTTTTTTTTTTTTTTTTTTTTTTTTTTTTTTAAAGAAAGTTTACCTTATAAAAAGTTTTTAATATTCTGAACAATATTCGGTTCTAGAATACTTTCAAGACTTTACAATCAATCAAAAGTTTTGGCTATTTGGTGAAAATAAATTGGCTGTAAAATTTAAAAATAGAAGTAGTCTATCTTTTGTCTACTATATAGAAACGTCGAAATAGAAACACCAAATATGAAAATAGTTAAAACATTAATTTAAAAGGACAGGAAGGAGATTAAACACCCACCAAAATAGAAACAAACGAGGTCTAAGGCAAGATTTCCTCAATGCACGGCGTTCCAAAGGTTTTAATTCAAAATAGAGTATGAGTATTCTACGAATTGATGGTAGAACGATTAGTAGGTGTTCCATGAATTACTGGTAGATTGGAAGAATGTAAGAAAATATTACTATAGGTTCTGTCTGGTTCAAAATTCGGAACACACGTAAAAGCAAGATGACAACAAGAATTTACTCATTGAAGAGATTATACAACTAAAAAGTTCTGAATGGAGGGGGGGGGGATAATGTCCTTCCTTTGTATACAATTTCAAAAACAGATCGTAAAGCAACTACTAATATATATATAATATATATAAAAATATATATATTATATATATATATATATAATATATCTAATATTTTTTAGTATATTATATATTAGTATATATTACTATATATATGACTGTATTATATAGAATCTAGATATATATATATATTATTTAACTTTGGCAGAAATGAAGAGGGATAGTGAATGTGTGTGGGTTGATAAGCAAGAAGGAATAGGTATTTTGGGATGGGGTCATTAGTAAAGAAGAGGAGGTAATAGGTGAGGTGAGAAAGTTGAAGAATGGTAAATCTGCAGGTATACGTGAAATTACTTTTGAAAAATGATCAAGAAACGGGGGCGAATGGTGATTGACTGAATTTGGAAGTTGTGTAACAAAAAGTTTTATGGAGGATATAGCTCCGAGGGATTGGAGAAGCAGTAATAGTACCCTTATATACGGTTAAGGGAGAACAGGGGAACTGTAGGAATTATAGGGGAATTAGTTATTGAGTGTTTGTGGGGAGATATAGAATGCTGGTATTTTGGTGCTAAAAGTGCGTCGAGTGACTGAAGGACTGAATGGTGAAGAACAAGGTGCCTTTAGAAGTGGTAGAGGCATGTGTGGACTTAAAATCTTGACGATTGTAAACAAAATGATCTGTGAGACAATGAAGGAGAAATAACATTGTATTTAAGGTTTTAACACGATTCTGCAACAGGCGTATGATGGATAATAATGTACGCTCTAATGACTAGGTGTTGTGGCAGGCATACTGGAAGACCAATAAAAGAGACGAAACCAGAAAGGCAAGCAAAACCCACAAGCCTGTAATGTCAATTTGATTGGGTTTTATAATATTACTCATACGCGGTGTGGGCACGGGAGTGTTATGTCTTTGGCTATTTCAATTTTTTTATGGCTGGGGTTAGAAAAATAATTAGAGTGTAAGGGTGGCCAAAGGGAAGGTTTCTCACGAATGATGAGAAATGAAAGAGAGTAGGGGTGCCCTACTATTATATGCGGATGATTTGTTTTTGTGTGGCGAATCTGAAGAGATTTACATATATATATATATATTATTTTATATTTAATATATATATTATATATATATTATTATCATATTATATCATATATATTATTATTACTATATACTATATTTATTCTATTTTTTTTCTTTCCCCTCCTCCCTCCACACAAACTCCCACAGCCACTCCATCCTCCCCTGGGGCTTTACCCTTCTTCATCCTTTTTATAGCTCTTCCTCGTCATTCTTCTACGTTATCGTCTCCTCCTTCCTCCTCCTCTTTCTCCTCCCTGATCTGATCTGCAGCTTCTTTCTTGTTCTCTGTATTCAACATTTAGCAGATCTTCATAGTAATCGGTCCATCTATCATTTCTTTCCTCCGGTCTCACAAGAATCTCCTTTGTTCTCTATCGCTTGTAATCTAGATACATTTTCGGGTCGTATAAGCATTGCCGTACCATAAATAGCTTTTTCTTTCCTTCGCCATCTTTCTTTATTTCTTCCATTCTCTCCGTTTCCATCTTTTTTGCCTCCTCTTTATTCTTTGTAACCGCAATTACTTGCCTGTACATAATTTTTTTCTCGACATACGTCTGGGCTTCGTTTAGCTACTTCCTCAGTTTCCCCTG
The DNA here is from genome assembly GCA_015478945.1 of Trachelipus rathkii. NCBI lineage: Eukaryota > Metazoa > Arthropoda > Malacostraca > Isopoda > Trachelipodidae > Trachelipus > Trachelipus rathkii. The sequence continues at coordinate 5,428 of JABUQX010087832.1, forward strand.
TTTTTTCCTAATTGCTTTTTCACTTCTTCGTTCCACCATCGTGATGTCTCTTCCTATCACCTCCTACCCATCTTTTTAGCAAGATTTTCTTCTGCCACTCTGATGACATCCTCAAATTTCGTTTTCTTCTCCATCCTTAGGGCTTTCTGCATTTCCCGTTCATAATTTCGTCTGTTTCTGTTCTGTCAACTTCTCCACTCTGATCACTGTCCTCTTCTGCTCATTTACTCCTACCGACGCCTCATATCCTTCATGTCCGCCACACCAGTCTATGATCCGCAATCCAAGGACACTCCGGGCATTACCTTTACCTCCCTTTTATCGGAGAATATCATGTAGTCTATCCACCGATTTTTGATCGAAATGGGCGTTACCTGATTCCATCTATACCTCTTAAAGATGTGACTCTTGTGCTTGAAAACGTGTTCATTATTTTTAGGTCGTTTCTCACACAATAATCAATCAACTTCAACTACATCCACTGTTTCTGTCTCCTCTCTAAAAAAAACTGGTCCCAAAAAACCTATACCATTTCTCTTTCCTTTCCTACTCTAGCGTTTGAAATCTCCCATCAACACGCACCTTTCCCCCTCCTCTTCCATCCCCACCTCTCCTTCATCAATTCCCAATAAATCAGTTTTTTCCTCCTCTGAAGTGCCCTTGTTGTGGTGCAAAACCTGGAATATTCTATTTTTTTATCCGGCCTATCTTCAATACGCCCATCATCCAACCTCTCATTTATAATTTTACTCTCTGTTTACATGGTGACAGTCTTGGTCCCACAATAATAATTACGACCATTGCTTTCTTATTCCTTTTTCTCACTCCACTATACATCAGAACAAACAAATCCTTCTCCCATCTCTTTCACTCTTTACCCTCCTCCGCCACCTCTCACTCTCATCTCCGCCATCCCCCAACATATCTAACTTCCTCTCTCTCTCATGATATCTATTATCTCCTCCTCTTTATCTCCATAAGTACCCACACATTTATCGTGGCACACCTATAATTCTTGAAGGTGTTTTCCTGATTCCTATTCCCTAAATCTCGCCGAAGTCGTCTTCTAAAGTTCTGTCCGGCTTCCGAGGCTCGCGCTGAAGTTCTCAAGCAGTTTATTTCGGGAAGTGGCTTTGCTAGGCCTATCCTGCCTAGGCCATTAGCTCCTTCAGCCGAGGACACCTCCTGGTTTCCTCGTTGCCCGGGGTGCACGACGGGACGCGGAGTTGGACTTTTGCACCCTATATATCTACTATAGTATATATATATAATATATAATATATATTATATATATATTATATATAAAAAAAATTAATGTGTGTGTGTGTGTGTGTGTGTGTGTGTGTGTGTGTGTGTGTGTGTGTGTGTGTGTGTGTGTGTGTGTGTGTGTGTGTGTTGGTGGTGTGTGTGTGTGTGTGGTGTGTGTGTGTGTGTGTGTGTCCTTTCCTATTTCCACCTGCTCAATAATTCTTTGTAAAATGGGTTTGGGACGATTTTAACCTCTGATATCTCCGTTTCAAGCGATTTTTTTTTTTTTAGGCCTAGAAACGTCTAACCTTAACATAACCTAACTTTTCAAAATAAAAAATGGTGGCAAAGCAAATGTCTATTTTTTTTATCAATAGCCTATATAAATCTCTTGAACCAGGAGAAACAGAAAAATCGTCCTAAAACCAATTTTAACAAAGACATTAAAGGGGAAATAAAACAGGAAATGCCCATATATATATATTATATATATTATATATATATATATATATATATTATATAATAATATATAAACTATATATATATATATTATATATATATATATATATATATATATATATGAACTATCAAAATTGTTTGATGTCTTGAGTCTCTTAATTTTAAAATATAAGAATAATAAAGATAATAATTAAAACAAATGAAGAGTATATATTATTAGATATGGCGAAAACCTATTTGTGGTTCTTGAAGATTTTTTTTAGGTTTAGTGTCTGTTGAAGAGTAGGGTCCAATATTTGGTCCAGCAGCAATCCCATTTTAGCCCCCACCTAAAAATGGACATAAAATTCTTAATTTTTAGCTAAT
>JABUQX010087832.1:12500-13902 GCA_015478945.1 Trachelipus rathkii
AATGCTCTCCATTTGTCGGAGTTAAACGTCATCTCTTAACCTCAAACACGTTACTTACCCGCTTCTGAGAAAAGCTTTTTAAACTTTGAAACCGTAGAAACATTATACTAGTAATTCCTTTTTTAACTTATAAATTTTATTGAATTTCCGCTTATCCAATTTGGCTTACAGAACTAACGAGCTCACAGAAATGGAGCTATGAATAGATGGCAGATTACTCTAGAGAGACTCTCCACTTGTTTATTAGTTTATTAGACATTTTGAATTTGAAGTAGAATATGTAAGGTGTGGCTGAAGTCGAAAAGTTCCGGTTCCGGGCGGAACCAAAAATTCTGGTTCCGGTACATCCTAATATATATATATGATATATTATATTATAATATATATATATATATATATATTAGTATTATATTATTATTATATATATAGTTATATATTATATATATATATATATATATATATATTATAATATATATAATGTGTGTGTGTTATATATTATATCATTGTTTTCTAAAATGTGAATTTATGGAGTTAAAAATATTAAACAAGGCTAATTAAGAGTAATTGTTCTAAACAATTTTTTTTTAGCTTAATTTTTTCAGCACATGTCGAATGAACGCGTTTCCAGAAAGAAGGGAACCACCTTAATCAACTGTTTTAAAGGGTGTAAGCTCAGAAGCAGTTTTAAGAACCAAAGGAGGAATACCATCATGCCCAAACGCCTTCTTATTATTACGCTCAGCACATATAACACATATAGAAGAAATTACAATGTCAAGAGTGGAAATTTGAGGCATAAATTTGTGCAAAGTGTTCAGAAGGTAAAATGACAGTTGTGCCATCGAAAGGAGGTACCAGAGGAGAGAAAGAGGAAGTAAAGTTAATTTTTCTTTTTTGCAAAAGGCAACAACAAATTGGTTGGGAAAGAAGAATTAGAAGATCATTCAATTTTCTACGAAGAAAAAGAGTTTTCAGTGTCACGGAGAAAAGGTTTTGCACGATTACTGGATGAGATATAAGATGCAGGAGTCTTTGGAGTTTAAAGACAACGATGATTTCTGAAAAAATAGCGAATAGCGCGAAAACAAGCAGAGTTAAACCAAGGCTTATTATTTTAGGGGGGAGAGAGAGAGAGAGAAGAGAGAGAAGATGAGAGAGAGAGAGAGAGAGAGAGGAGAGAGAGAGAGGAGAGAGAAGAGAGAGAGAGAGAAAGGAGGGGGGGGGAGAGAGAGAGAGAGAGAGAGAGAGAGAGAGAGAGAGAGAGAAGAGAGAGAGAGAGACTGGAAAACAGGGGGGGGTGGGGGGGGGGAGAAGAGAGAGAGAGAGAGAGAGAGAGAGAGACGACGAGAAAGTAGAGAGAGAGAGAGAGAGAGAGAAGAGAGATGGAAAAAACAGGAAAGAG
>JABUQX010087833.1:7500-12500 GCA_015478945.1 Trachelipus rathkii
TCATTCATTTCATTAAATTCACATTGACTGATGTCCGGCTTAAGTTTTTTTAATAAAAAGGAGATTCTGCTATGCGCAGAATCAGTTAAAATACCAATTGAAATAAATTCTTACAAACAATTAGCATTTCAGCTGTAGGAGGGGATTTGTGATCCGTCGTGTAATGCCTTCCTTTTTTACTTGCGTTTATGTTGCATAATTCGGGTTCTTAAAGGGTTAGTTGTGTATCCCACATAAGAGGAATTACATCCTACTTCTTTGCAATTAAATTGATACACAACATAACTTCTGAAATCCTCCGAACAATGACCACGGGTACTAAAATATGAGGACACTCGTCTAGGTGTATAGTAGCTTCTAACATTAACTCTTTTCTCTGACTTAACATGTTCCTTTACAATTATGTTTAATTTTCGCTCTTCTCTAGAAAAATTTGTCAAATTTAATGATTTAAAATAAAAAGTTATCTTGCTTTCCATGTCAAGTGAATTTTTATTTGAAGTTAAAATGTTATTTATAGTTCTTTTAATAACCTTTTCTATTTTAATTTGAGAGTAACCATTATTAATTAAGTTTTTTGTTATTCTTATTACCTCTTTGTTAAACGTGGGAACTCTTTAACAAAGAGGAATAAGAATAACGGAAAACTTAATTAATAATGGTTACCCTCAATTTAAAATAGAAAAAGTTATTAAAAGAACTACAAATAACATTTTACTTCAAATAAAAATTCACTTCCATAAACAAAATCTATAACTTTTATTTTAAATCATCAAATTTGACAAATTTTTCTAGAGAAGAGCGAAAATTAAACATAATTGTAAAGGAACATGTTAAGTCAGAGAGAAGAGTCAATGCAAGAAGCTACTACAAACCGAGACGCGTGTCCTCATATTTTAGTACCCTTGATCATTGTTCGGAGGATTACAGAAGTTATGTTGTGTATCATTTTAACTTGCAAAGAAGTAGGATGTAATTCCTCTTATGTGGGATACACAACTAACACCTTAAGAACCCGAATTATGCAACACAGGTATAAACAAGTAACAATATAGCATTACACGACGGTCACCAAATCCCCTCCTACGCTGAAATTCTAGCTAATTGTTTTTAAATTTCTTATTTTCAAATTGGTAATTTTAAACTACCTTGATGAATAACAGAAACACTCTTTATGAGAAAATTTAAGCCAGACATCAATGTGAAATTTATGAAATGAATAAATTCTTGAATGTTTTTTGAATATTTGAGTGTTTTGCAGGTACACCTAGTATCCATGATAATAGTTGTATTTGCAAAATAATGTAAGTTTTTTTTTGATTTTTCATTGAAATTATTTTTTAAACTTCACAATTAATGTGAAATAATTTTATATTTTTTACATTTTGAAATCTTATTTTTGTAAAGCTGCATTATTAAATAATAGTAAGTTAACCGTGATCATGCCGAAGTATGCAGGGCGAATTTGGTATCATATAAATATTCCAGACCGCTTTTTACTTCTTGCGAATGGTTATGAAAGAAATTTGTTCATCAAATAAAGAATTATTTAGAAGAATGTGAAAAGAACATGTAATTTGTTAAAAGTAATTTATTTATTGTTATTTGTTATTGTCATTTGCTCATTCTCATTCTCATTGTTATTGTTATTGTTATTGTTATTGTTATTGTTATTGTTATTATTATTGTTATTGTTATTGTTGATATTGTTATTGTTATTGTTATTATTATTGTTGTTATTATTATTGTTGTTATTGCTATTGTTGTTATTGCTGTTGTTGTTGTTATTTTTGTTGTTGTTGTTGTTAGTGAATGTGGTGGTGGTGGTGGTGTTGTTGTTGTTATTGTTTCTTCTTTTTTTTTTTTATTTATTTATTTTTTATTATTATTTTTATTATTATTTTTACTATTATTTTCTTATTTGTTATTATTTATTATTGTATTTATTATTTTAAATTATTATTCTTATTTTATTACTAATATTATTATTCATTATCATTACTATTATAATTATTATTATTATTTATTTTATATTATTTTTATTATTATTATTATTATTATTATTATTATTATTATTAATTATTATTATCCATGATCATTTACACTTATCATTATCATATCTTCATTATCATTATCATTATCCATTATCATTATTATTATTATTTTTATTATTATTAGAAATTAAAATTCGCAGAACCTAGGAGAGGTGTATTATATTTTATGAACAAATTCAACAAATTCTGCCTATGCTGAAAGCGGAAAGACTGCCTTGGTGAGAGGAGTGCTCGTGTTAGTTCACTTCCAGCAGTCCATTGCTTATTTAAGGTCCTCACCTAAATCATTCTGCCTCCCTTCTGAAATATTCTGACCACCCTGTCCACCCATTAGAAGGGTTCTATTTCGTCCAAGACTTTAGTATAGAATCCATGAACAGCCTTCGACTCCTGTGAGGTCCGATGCTTAATGCTAACGTATCAGCTCAGGTAGCTTATATTATATATATATATATATATATATATATAATATATATATTATTTAGTATATATATATATATATATAATATTAATATAATATATATAATACCTATACTAATATATATATGTTAATCAGTTCTGTGTAAATCCCAAATATATATAATATATATTATTATACTATATATATATATATATTAATATATATACTATATATATTTATTATTATATAATATATATATATATATACATTTGGGTTATTACACAGAATTGATTTAGATATTGCTTAGTTATTATAGTAATAATATAATTAATAAAGTTATAGATGAGGGCAATAGCCATTCAGTCTATAAAATCAATTGAAATGTTATTTATTATATATATGGTACCTTTTAAGGAGGTTGAGATTATTTTGGAAGTTTATTATTAAAAACCACTAAAGTCTTAGACTAAAAGTATAATTAGTTATAAACTAAATAAAAATTATATTTCTTTATTATAACCAATAACAATTCTTAATAAGTAAACTATATTTTCATTTTTTAAAAAGGGTGCGGAACAAAAGAGCGGAAACTTTTTTTGATCCGCACGTGCAAGTTCGCTAATTTCCTGACGACTCCGCACCTCCGCTAGTCCGCACCTATTTTCTGGCAGTTCCGCTCGGAGGGACTAGCGGGGAAACAGCACAGCGCGATTGGAATTTATTGCTATTTAATTAAGGTTGCTTCTTTAAATATTATTATTATTATTATTTATTATTATTATTATTATTATTATTATTATTATTATTATATTATTATTATTATTATATTATAATTATTATTATTATTTTTGATTATTATTATTTGTTTGATTTTTTGAAAGTTGGTATATTTAAATTGAAAAAGAAAATTATATTATTTATATTGTATATTATATTATAATTATATCATATATAAATTATATTATATTAATTATATTAAAAGAAATTTATGTTAATTTTGAAGTTTTGCAAAAATTATTCAATATGGTTACTTAATAGCCTTTCTAGACGAGCGCTGAAAAAAACGCGGCGTTTCAGACGCTGAGAAACGCCAGCTGAATAGGTCTCAGAGGGCGTTTAAAACGATCGTATATATCTGGTACTTTAAGGGAAGTGATTTCTTCACCATTACTTAGTTATATTTTCGATATTAGTTTTATATTATCATAGGATCTGAACCTTGAATAGGGTATATTATATTTTCATACTTCAAAATTACAGAACCACTCTTAACATATATGTAAAATACTTGTTTACTTACTTGTTTGTTGTGGAGCCGGAGCCGGAACCGGAGCCGGAGCCAGAGCCGGAGCCGGAGCCGGAGACGGAGCCGGTGTCAGAGTCGGAGCCGGCGTTGGAACCAGCAAAAACACTTTACAGGCTCCGCCGTCATAGTTGTTTCAAAGATATCACATTCGTTTTTATAATATATATATTTTTTTACAATGAAGCTTTAGTAATACAGGTTACATACATACATACATACATACATACATACATACATACATACCATAACATAGCAATGACGATACAATATATAATAGTATATTAAATTAAAGTATAAAAATTTATAAAAAATTAAATAATATTATATATATATACTATATTATTATACTATATTTTCAGTATATATTATATAATATATTTATATATATACTTATATATATAATATATCATATATATAATATATATACTATATAGTATATATATATATATATAATGATATAATATATATAAATATATATAATATACTATATATATATGATATATTAAATATATATATAATATAGTATAATAATAATATATATATATAATATAATATATAAATATATATATATATATATAATATATTATATATGAAAGCGCTTGTGTGTTTGCCGAAATAAGAATTACAATCTATTAAATTATAGAGATGAAAACTTACATTTTTTTCACTGTTCGAATTTAATTTCCAACACTTTATAACCCCAAGTCGAGACCTTCGCCCAACTTTCCACCTTCGCTCGTGTGGGGAAAACAGCGGAAATAAAGGAAAGTAGAAAGGCAGGAAAATGGGTGAAAGAGATGGAAAAGAAGAGAGAGAGAGAGAGAGAGAGAGAGAGAGAGAGAGAGAGAGAGAGAGAGAGAGAGACGAGAGAGAGCAGAGAGAGAGAGAGAGAAAGAGAGAAGGAGAGAGAGAGAGAGGAGAGAGAGAGAGAGCAGAGAGGAGAGAGATGAGACGAGAGAGAGAGACGGAGAAGGAGAGAGAGAGAGAGAGAGAGAGAGAGAGAGAGAGCCGAGAAAAGCAGAAGAAGAAGAGAGAGAAGAGAGAGAGAGAGAGAGAGAGAGGAAAAAATATTAAAAAAAATATTGGAAAATAAAAGAAAAAAGATTTAATAATAAAAAAAAAAAAAGAGAAAATTTAATATCAAGATGTGAAAAATCCCTAGGGGCAAGAAACGCTTTAAGGGTTTTGAAATAATGCTATTATTATTATTATTATTATTATTATTATTATTATTATTATT
>JABUQX010087833.1:17500-19765 GCA_015478945.1 Trachelipus rathkii
TGCAGATGCAAATCATCTCTTTCCCCAATTCTAATCATATTCCTAGCAACGCTAACTATAAAAATATTAAACAACCATGGAGCCATGACACAACCCTGTCTCAGACTTGCTCCTACTTTGAACCATTCACCTACCATCCTCTTAAACAACCATGGAGACATGACACAATCCTGTCTCAGACCTGCTCCTACTTTGAACCATTCACCTACCATCCTCTTAAACAACCATGGAGACATGACACAATCCCTGTCATTGCAGACCTGCTCCTACTTTAACCATTTCACGCTACCATCCCTCTTAAACAAAACCCATCGGAGAACTGACACCAACCCTGGTCCTCAGACACCTGCTCCTACTTTGAACCATTCACCTACCATCCTCTTAACCCAAACACATGTTCTACTATTCCTTTAAAATGATTTAATCGTCTTTAACAGAAATCCATTCCTCACCTTTTTCACCATCCATCCTGTTAGGAAGAACCTGTCAGGTGTTTCCCTTCCAGAAATAACCCCAAGCATCCCGATCTTCGAACAATGGCGCTCCTTCTACATTCTCTATCGTTTCCCATCTTGACGTAATTAATTTTTTCAATAAATTTCTAATAAATTTCTAATAATTTCTAATTTTTTCAATAAATTTCTAATAATTTCTACTATTTTCCTCTTTGCACTCTATCTGCCTTTCTTTCCTCTTTACACTCTATCATATGCCTTTTCCAAAAACTTCTTTTCTGAGTACTTCTCTGCCAGCATTTTCAAGTTACATACCTGATCCACACATCCTCTATCATCCTTAAAACCTTATTGTTCTTGTCCAATCTGATTATCTGTAATACTTTTAACCTTTTCTATTAACACTTGTCCACATTATTAATTATTATTATTTATTGATTATTATTATTATTATTATTATTATTATCATTATATTATATTAATTATTATTGATTATTATTATATTATATTATTATTATTATTATTATTATTATTATTATTATTATTATTATTATTATTATTATTATTATTATTATTATTATTATTATTATTATTATTATTATTCATTAATACTATTGTAAGTATTATTTATTATATATTATTATTATTATTATTATATATTATTAATATTATTATTATTATTATTATTATTATTAATTATTATTATATTATTATTATTATTATTTATTATTATTATTGTTATTATTAGATTAATACTTATTATTATTATTATTATATTAGAATTTCATCTTTAACCATATTACCAAGGTTTGAAACTTAGGATTAGTTTATTATTATATTCATTATTATTCATTATTTTAAAATGAGTATTTAAATTATTTATTGCATTATTTGTATTATGAATATCAGTAATTGTAATTATTATTATTATTATTATTATTATTATTATTATTATTATTATTATTATTATTATTATTATTATTATTATTATTATTATTATTATTATTATTATTATTATTGAGTAGTATTATCTATTTATTATTATTATTATTATTATTCTGTTTTCATTCGACTATTTTAAATTAAGATTTCCTTGCATTTAAATTAAATTTACCTTATCTCTCCTGGATCTGACAATAATTAAAATGTTATTGAAGTTATTCATATATATATATAATATATATATATATATATAATATATACAAAATATAAATAGAAAACCATACATATATATATATATATATATACTATACTATATATATATATATAACATATTATATATATATATATAATATATATAAAATATATATATATACATATATATATATAATATATATATATTATATAATATATATAATATATAATTATATACTATAATATATACTAATATATATATATATAATAATTATAATATATATATATAATATATATATATATATAATAATATATATATATAATGGGTTGGGATTTTTGGATTTTTTGAGAAAAAATCAAATTTGGGATTTTTTTGGATTTTTTGGCATTTTTTTTTTTTTTTTTGAGACTCGCGACGTCACGAGTAATATAATTTGTAAACAAATTTTTTTTCTTAAGCTCGATTAGGTATTATTTTTAACCCTAGGCCCTATATTTGAGTTCAAAAGCTTAAAATAGGGTTTATACGTCCATGACACACATGAAACAACCAACCACTAGAAATGTTATGTTTGTAATAATGGATATTAGTTGTGATTTTAAAGGATAGATTCTAACTTGGTTAAATTATATGCGTTATTGTTGATATTTATTTAAAGTGACTAATTTGAGGTTA
>JABUQX010087834.1:0-7500 GCA_015478945.1 Trachelipus rathkii
GTATGCTTTTGTTTTACTGCTTTTCTGCTTTTACTTTTCTGCTTTACTGCTTTAACTTTCTGCTGCTTTAACTCATATATATACATTACATACCTTAAAGCAGTAAATCAGTAATCAATAGAGGTGTTACTCTAACACCTAAGGGATTAGTATGCTTTACTTTACTGCTTTACTGCTTTAACTCACTGCTTTTACTGCTTTAACTCATATACATTACATACCTTAAAGCAGTAAATCAGTAAATCAATAGAGGTGTTACCTAACACCTAAGGGATTAGTATGCTTTTGTTTTACTGCTTTACTGCTTTAACTTTCTGCTTTACTGCTTTAACTTTCTGCTTTACTGCTTTAACTTTCTGCTTTACTTCTTTAACTTTCTGCTTTACTGCTTTAACTTTCTGCTTTACTGCTTTAACTTTCTGCTTTACTGCTTTAACTCATATGTTTTACTGTTTTAACTCATATATTTATTAACATTATGTTTTTTATTTTGTTTTAATACTTTTTATTTATTTTATTATTATTTTTATTTATTTTTATTATTATTTTTATTATTTTTATTATTTTTATTATTTTTATTATTTTTATTATTATACTTAGTGTTATTTACTTCATGCCTATTGTTATTATTATTTAGAACACACATTCACTATGACACTTATACACACATTCACTATGACACTTATACACACACATTCACTATGACACTTACATTTACCCATAGACACTTACATTTACACTTACATTTACCCATAGACACTTACATTTACACTTACACAGACACACACACACACACACACACACACACACAGATTTACTTACACTCACACACAGATTTACTTACACACGCAGATTTACTTACACATATAACGTATAATTTATTAAAACATTTTATGTTTTAATTAAACACGAACATTTATATTACTCATTCAAATATAACTAAAATTATTTCAAAGTTTCTTAAAACTTCTATAATAAATCAATCATTATCTTTGAACAAAGAATTTATTATTAACTGTTAATACTTTTTGTTTATAAATTTTATAACTATCAAGTTTTAAAATAACTTTTACTAAAATTTTATGAAATTTTATTAAAAACATATATTTTACGTACCTTAAAGCAATAAATCAGTAAATCAGTAAGGTCAGCCCCTAGCACCCCTCTACACCAAGCTATGATGCTACGTTATGTTCTATTGACTTACTGCTTTTACATCATCTTTAGCCATGTAATAAGTATAAAAATATCAAAATAATTATAATATGTATTTATTAAAATCTTTCTAAGTTCTTTATTTAAAATAACAATTATTCACACTTACATTTATATTATTCGCTGATGTTAACTAAAAAATATTTCAAAGTTTTTTAAATAATTCAGATTTTCTTTATTATTATTATTATTATTATTATTATTATTATTATCTGTACATTGACAATCCATCACGAGAAAACACAACAACCCGCACTCCTTACAGATACGAAACTTGACCTCTCTCTGTAAAATGTTGAAATAACTACTTTAGGCCTAAAATTAGGATAATCCCTTTTGTATCCCGGGGCGATTTAGACCTAATTCCAGGTCAAAAATATATTTCAAACTGACCTTTTCTGTAAAAATGTGGTGCAATAACTACGTTAGGCCTAAATTTAGGCTTAAATTTAGGATAAGCCTTTTTGTATCCCAGGCTGATTTAAGCCTAATACCAGGTCAAAAGGTAATTCCAGTATAGACAAGAATCGAGAATCAATGTTATTATTATTTTATAAATATATTTCAAACTGAAACATGCTGGATCGGTAAGATCCTTTAAGCAGGTAAGAAGGAAATGTTTACCTTTCTTGTGAGTGGATGGAGTAATCCTTATCTCTATATGACCTGGTCGAGAATTATTTTTTCGCTTTTTTGGTTTTACGTATGTAAAAACATGTTTTTTCATATCCTGAGCCTGGGCTTCGTTTATTTAAACTCTTAACATACATGTAAATATTTATTTAAGAAAGTAAAAATAAGGGTAATAAAAACTTTACTATATAATTAGAAATTTAATAATCATTATCTTACAGTAATTTATATATATATATATATATATATATATATAGTATAGCAAAGATAGAAAGAGTTATGATGAAATAGATATATATATATATATATATATATATATATATATATATATATATATATATATATATATATATATATAAGGCCAAAATTAAATATATACAAGAGTGTTAAATATATTTACAATGATTTTATATATATAAGGTTCACATTAAATATAATACAGGAATATTATTATATATATAACACTTCCACATACATTTTACACATAATGTTTATGATTATTTTATATTAAAATTCTCTAAATCTTTGCAAATATGCCAATCATTTATATCATTATCGATGATATAGTTTCGTGTCTCATTAATACATTCAGTTAACACATACGTAAAAAGTTCCCGCTCAGATATCATAGTATATTTACATTCGGGGTCACCTGCATAAATACTTTCTTGCCATTGTTTTCTAAGTAGATAAATGAATTTCTGTACGTCTATAGAACTTAGGAAGCGATCGATGATGTGCGTAGGATCATCAATCAGGGTTTTCTTAAATGCGTAGTATTCTTGGTATAACATGTAATGAATTACGGTTACGTAATTAGATAACACAAATGTCTTCTTCATCTGTATTAACATGCGCTTACGTACCTCTAACATATATTTCATCTGCGTTAGGCCTGAAATGCAGAATCCAAATGATGTAGGTTCAAATACTGATGTTTCATTATTTCTCTAACATAATCTAACTTCCAAACTGATTATGTTCTGATGTTTATAAAATGCTAGAGTAAGTTGCTTATCGCTGGTTTCTTCACACAGGCTAATAACTGTTTCGGTCCAGTTTAAAGCTGAGCTTGGTTTAAAGTATTCTGTAAGCCACACTTCAGTGTGATTACATATACAAAGTAATTCATCTGGACTCACGAAAATACGCTTGGTATTATAACATGGTGATTGGGTAGCACACTTGAAAAATTCAAGTTCATTTTCTTTTATATAAGAATGAAACCCTACTTCCGGGGATCTTGATTTTCCACTGGATAATGTCTTGTATTGAGGTATACTTGTTAAGGTGATTCATGATATACACTTAGTGAAAATAGAACACTTTTATTACAAACCAGAGAGCTTGTGCACCGCTTAACAGCCAAAACGAGTATGATTTTAAAATGAGTTTGGGTCTAAAACACGCATCCTCAAATATAATTTTCATCCAATCACAGGTAAGGCTCAGGATATGAAAAAACATGTTTTTACATACCTAAAAACCAAAAAGCGATAAAATAATTCTCGACCAATCACATACGAGGTCATATAGAGATAAGGATTACTCCGTCCACTCACAAGTAAAGGTAAACATTTCCTTCTTACCTGCTTAAAGGATCTTACCGATCCAGCATGTTTCAGTTTGAAATATATTTATAAAATAATAATAACATTGATTCTCGATTCTTGTCTATACTGGAATTACCTTTTGACCTGGTATTAGGCTTAAATCAGCCTGGGATACAAAAAGGCTTATCCTAAATTTAAGCCCAAATTTAGGCCTAACGTAGTTATTGCACCACATTTTACAGAAAAAGGTCAGTTTGAAATATATTTTGACCTGGAATTAGGCTTAAATCGCCCCGGGATACAAAAAGGATTATCCTAAATTTAGGCCTAAAGTAGTTATTTCAACACATTTTACAGAGAGAGGTCAGTTTCGTATCTGTAAGGAGTGCGGGTTGTTGTGTTTTCTCGTGATGGATTGTCAATGTACATAATAATAATAATAATAATAATAATAATAATAAAGAAAATCCGAATTATTTAAAAAACTTTGAAATATTTTTAGCTAACATCGAGCGAATAATATAAATGTAAGTGAATAATTGTTATTTTTAAATAAGAACTTAGAAAGATTTTAATAAAATACATGTTATGTTAGCAGAGAAGAACTTATTTTTATACTTATTACATGGCTAAAGATGATGTAAAGCAGTAAGTCAATAGAACATAACGTGGCATAGCTTGGTGTAGAGGGGTGCTAGGGGTTGACCTTACTGATTTACTGATTTATTGCTTTAAGGTACGTAAAATATATGTTTTTAATAAAATTTCATAAAATTTTAGTAAAAGTTATTTTAAAACTTGATAGTTATAAAATTTATAAACAAAAAGTATTAACAGTTAATAATAAATTCTTTGTTCAAAGATAATGATTGATTGATTTATTATAGAAGTTTTAAGAAACTTTGAAATAATTTTAGTTATATTTGAATGAGTAATATAAATGTACGTGTTTAATTAAAACATAAAATGTTTTAATAAATTATACGTTATATGTGTAAGTGAGTGTGCGTGTGTGTGTAATCTGTGTGTGATGTGTGTGTGTGTGTGTGTGTGTGTGTGTGTGTGTGTGTGTGTGTGTGTGTGTGTGTGTGTGTGTGTGTGTGTGACCGCGTGTGTATAAGTGTAAATGTAAGTGTCTATGGGTAAATGTAAGTGTCTATGGGTAAATGTAAGTGGCATAGTGAATGTGTGTATAAGTGTCATAGTGAATGTGTGTATAAGTGTCATAGTGAATGTGTGCTCCTAAATAATAATAACAATAGGCATGGAAGTAAATAACACTAAGTATAATAATAAAATAATAAAAATAATAAAAATAATAAAAATAATAAAAATAAAAAAAAAAATAAATAAAAATAATAATAAAATAAATAAAAAGTATTAAAACAAAATAAAAAACATAATGTTAATAAATATATGAGTTAAAACAGTAAAACATATGAGTTAAAGCAGTAAAGCAGAAAGTTAAAGCAGTAAAGCAGAAAGTTAAAGCAGTAAAGCAGAAAGTTAAAGCAGTAAAGCAGAAAGTTAAAGCAGTAAAGCAGAAAGTTAAAGCAGTAAAGCAGAAAGTTAAAGCAGTAAAGCAGTAAAACAAAAGCATACTAATCCCTTAGGTGTTAGGTAACACCTCTATTGATTTACTGATTTACTGCTTTAAGGTATGTAATGTATGTGAGTTAAAGCAGTAAAGCAGAAAGTTAAAGCAGTAAAGCAGAAAGTTAAAGCAGTAAAGCAGTAAAACAAAAGCATACTAATCCCTTAGGTGTTAGGTAACACCTCTATTGATTTACTGATTTACTGCTTTAAGGTATGTAATGCATATGAGTTAAAGCAGTAAAGCAGAAAGTTAAAGCAGTAAAGCAGAAAGTTAAAGCAGTAAAACAAAAGCATACTATCCCCTTGTTGCTATGTAACACCCTTAGTTGATTTACTGATTTACTGCTTTAAGGTATGTAATGTATATGAGTTAAAGCAGTAAAACAGTGAGTTAAAGCAGTAAAGCAGAAAGTTAAAGCAGTAAAACATGAGTTAAAGCAGTAAAGCAGTAAAACAAAAGCATACTAATCCCTTAGGTGTTAGGTAACACCTCTATTGATTTACTGATTTACTGCTTTAAGGTATGTAATGTTAATGTTTTTAATAAAATTTCGTACAATTGTAGTAAAGTAAAACATTTATAAATTAAAAAGTATTAAGTAAAATATAAAAGATGTCTGTAATGAGTTACAGTTTTAGGTTCGCGAAAATGTTTTTAATAAAAATGTTTAGGTATGAAATAAAAATGAATGACTCAGTATATTTGAAAAGAAATTCTTTGAAATGTTTAAGTATGAAATAAAAATGAATGACTCGTAGTATATATATATATATTTTTCATTCGTGCGGGAATATTGCGCCTGCGGGCGCACGCGGCGGGCGGGTAATATTGTGCCTGCGGGCGCACGCGGCGGGCGGGAACGCGGCGGGCGGGGACGCGGCGGGTCGCACTTGCGGGTGCGGGGTTGTCAGCCTTCACGCGGAGGGCGCACGCTGCGCCCTGGTGGTTAGCTTATGATCTAGGGGAAGACATTAATATTAACTCTGTTCTTTAATGTAGGGTAGAGATGAGCCATCAAAGATGATTTCATCAAAGATGAATCATCAATATAGACGGTATCAAAGATGACGTCATCAAAGATGAGTCATCAAAGATGAACCTTCAAAGTTGAGGCATCAAAGTTGAGGCATTAATGCTGAGGCATCAAAGTTGAGGCATCAAAATATCAAGTGTGTGAAAAAAACGTGTGTATCTGTGTGTGGGTGAGGTGTATATGGTCAATGTATGGAGAGTGTAAGTGCTTATAAGTGTCATAGTGTGTATAAGTGTCATAGTGAATGTGTGTATAAGTGTCATAGTGTATGTGTGTAGGTGTGTGTGCAGGTAATATATATATATATATATATATATATATATATATATATATATATATATATATATATATATATATATATATATATATATATATATATATATATATATATATATATATATATATATATATATATGCTATAAGTGATAGAAAAAGACTAACTCATAGTAGGAAGCATCCTAGCAGCTTGTAATATACACAAATCGAATCTTCATACCTTCTTATAACCTAGGGTAGACACCCATATTAGGGCTATTCTAGGCTCAGGGGAGGCTAGAAAAGGCTTGAAAAAAGTGGGCACTCAGTTGGCACAACATGGTGGCACTCACTGGCACTATGTGGCACTCACTCTGACACTCATTGGCACTCACTTGGCACTCACTTTTGGCACTCATTGGCACTCATTGGCACTCACTTGGCACTCACCTGGCACTCACCTGGCACTCATCTAATACTCATAGAACACTAATAGAACATCACTAGATACTCCTTACGGTGATTGGGAACCATCAAAGCCATCAAGTTAGCGTGGGTCAAAATTGACCCATGGTATATGGCAAGGTCAAGGCCGAAATATCATGGTCAAACTAAGTCCCTAAAGGAAGGACAAAAAATTACTGTGGGGCAAAAATGACCCATGGAAGACCAAAGGTTGGCAGTGTGTTTGTACGTGTGTATAAGTGTAAATGCAAGTGTATATGGGAAAATGTAAGTGTTATAGTGAATAAGTGTCATAGTGAATGTGTGTATATGTGTAAGTGTGTGTGTGTGTGTGTGTGTGTGTGTGTGTGTGTGTGTGTGTGTGTGTGTGTGTGTGTGTTCAAGTTAGGATAGATCCATACATACGTTCAAGTTAGGAACGAAATATGTGACGGGTGGGCCACGAGGGGGTAAAAAATAGCGTGGGCCAAAAATGACCCATGGTATATGGCAAGGTCAAGGCCTAAATATCATGGTCAAACAAGGTTAAGACATCAAAAAGGGCTAAGCCCCTAAAGGGTGGCCAAAAATTACCGTGGGCAAAAAATGACCCATGACCGAAAAAATTAGGGTGGGTCAAAATTGACCCATGGTATCTGTCAAGCTTTGGAGCAAAGGGGAAGGACAAAAAAAGGTTAAGACATCAAAAATAGGGCTAAGCCCCTAAATGAAGATCAAAATTACTGGGAAAAAAATAACCCATGGTCGAA
>JABUQX010087834.1:12500-15000 GCA_015478945.1 Trachelipus rathkii
ACTTTCTCCACTTCGTCTCTTTACCTTCTCATCGGCCTCCTCCTAGGTCTCCTGCCTCTATTTTTCCACTCCCAAGACCTCCTCGCAACTCTAGTCTTTCCCATCCTCTACCTAGATATTTAAGCCATCTTTGTGCCTTTTCTATCTTATTTCTCATCTCACAACCACCGTTTTCTCCTTATTCATTTCAAGACCACCCTCCGCAAAACTCATATTCCACCTTTTAAGTCCCTATTCCTTTACGCTCCAGAAAGCGATATCGTCGGCGTATGTCAAAATACCCCATTCATTGTTCTTATCCCATCCTGCTTTAAAATTACTGCGCAATAACACACTCCCCTGATTCACCCCTGTCCTCACTTGAAACCACTTCTCATTTTCATGTCCTGTCCTCACCTTGCATATACACACCTCGTACAAGCTCTTAATTGCTTTTATCATTCTCCCCGAAACTCCATATTCCTCCTCCAGACATCCCCACAACCTATCTCTTGGTACCGAATCAAAGTCTTTTTGTAAATCCACGAAGGTGACGCTCCCCTCAACATTGAATTCCCACGTCTTCTCCACAATCTGTCTTAAACTAAAGACCAGATCCGTTGTTCCCCTATTCTTCCTGTACCCATGCTGCTCCTCTCCCAACTTTGCTTCTATCCTCCCTCTCAGTCTTCTCTCTATCATTCTTTCATATACCTTTACTATATGGTTTATCAGGGATAAGACCCTGTAATTTTCGCAAATACCAGAATCTCCTTTTCCCTTATATATTGGCACCATTATTGTTGTTCTCCTCCGCTCCTAAGGCATTCTCCCACTCCTCCAGCACCTATCCAACAGCTTTAGTATATATACCTCCTTGTTTGGGCCCCCGCCTCTCTCACTCGCTCTATACTCATTCCATCCTCACCAGGAGCTTTCTCGTTTTTCATCATCGCAACAGCCTCCTCCTTCTCCTCCTTCTCCTCCTTCTCCTCCTTCTCCTCCTTCTCCTCCTCCTCTTGCATACGCAAATAATCCCCCTCCCCTAGCACTCTGTCCTCCCTTTCAGCGTTCAACAAAGACAAAATATTCAGTATATCTTTTATTTATTTCCAACGCCGTTACCATCACCTCTCCCTCCGCATTTATAATGCTATGATTTCGCTAGACCATACGACAAAGATTTACTTCCTCTCTGATCTCCCTCCAACCTCTCCCCCAACTCCCTCCAACTCTCTCTCTCTCTCTCTCTCTCTCTCTCCTCTCCTCTCTTCTCTTTTTTTTTTGCTACATATTACATACTCCTCTCTCGTTTCCGGTGTCCTTCTCCTTAGCCATGTTCTCATCTTTTTTTTTTGTTTTTTTTGTTTTATCGCTTACCTTACCTCCTCCGTCCACCACGGTGTATGTCTCTTCTTTCCTCCTCCCCTCCACTCCTCTCCCAGCACCTCCACCGCCACCTCCTTCAAACACTTCTCAACCTTTGACCACTCCTCCTCTCCACTCTCCTCCCATCCACTCACTTTTTCATTTATTCTTCTTTCGTATTCTGTTCTTGTTTCTTGGTTTCTTAGACTCTTTACCTTTATGATCTTCTTCTTATACACAGGTTGTTTTCTGAAGTTTTTCACTTTAACCTTCGCCACTATCATCCGATGATCTGCGTCCAAAGAAACCCCAGGAATTACCTTCACGTTACTCACTATCCTCTTATCTGATGAAATGAAATAGTCTATCACCGATCTCTGGTCAAAACCTCCCGTATTCTGGTTCCATCTATATCTTGTATATATGTGTGTTTCTCTATGTTTAAAAAAGCCATTCATTATTTTAAGGTTATTCCTGACACACATATCTTTCAATCGCTCACCTTCCAAATTTCTCACTTCCCTTCCAAAGGTCCATCATCTCTCTCTCTCTCTCTCTCTCTCTCTCTCTCTCTCTCTCTCTCTCTCTCTCTCTCTCTCTCTCTCTCTCTCTCTCTCTCTCTCTCTCTCTCTCTCTCTCTCTCTCTCTCTCTCTCTCTCTCTCTCTCTCTCTCTCTCTCTAGCATTAAAATCTCTCTCTCTCTCTCCCTCTAGCATCAAAATCTCTCATCATAAGAGTCACCGCGTTTTCATCTGCTCCATACACTTATAGTTTTTCAGTGTAAGTATTTTTCCCTTCCTGTGTGGAGCGTACACCTGAAAGATTCTATATTTTTTGCTTCCCAGCTTCAGTGTACATACCATCAATCTCTCATTGATCAGCCGCACCTCTTGTATGTAAAGAGACAAACCTAGGTCCCATGATAATGTCAACTCCATGTCTGCATCCTCCTCCCACCTCACCCGAGAACATCAAAACATAACCATCCCCTAAGTCCTTTCAACTTTCACCGCCCCTCATCCTCGTCTCCGCCATACCCATGACGTCTATATTTTTCTCCCTCATTACCTCCAAAATCACCTCCTCCTTATCTCTATAAGTAGCTTTATTAAAGCTACTCATTTTAAGCGCGGTCAAATTCGTGTTCCGTTTT
>JABUQX010087834.1:20000-28289 GCA_015478945.1 Trachelipus rathkii
ATACTTAGTACACAAACATTTTACCCATATCTAACACATACAATAATATTATTCGTAAATATATCCCTGATGGCGTAAAAACAGTTAAATCTAATAACATAACTCTTAAACAGTCACTTAAACCTACTAATAATAACAACCAAAACATTGATTCAGGCATTTATACTATTCCCTGTAATAATTGCCCAAAAAAAATACATAGGCGAAACCAATAATTTCGACATTAGATTAAAACAACACAAAAGCGATTTAAAGTTTGATAAACAATCCTCCTCCGTAGTAAAGCATAGACAAATTAACAATCACACAATTAATATAAACAACGCCACTATCATAAAACACATTCAAAACACAGAAAATAGAAAAATTTATGAATCCTTAATCATCAGGAAAAGTAACAACTTTAATCAGCAACAAGGTGAAATTTAGCTAGACGAAACAATCAATATGTACCTCAAAGAATCATCGTCCTTCGGTAAAATTCTCAAAAAAGTATAACATTGGAAAAAGTATTCTATTCACCCAAAGAAAATAGTTACCAAGGAGCCAAATTTAAAAAGTAGCTAAAATTGTAATAATTAAATTTTATATAATTCAGTTGTCCCGACGCAGTGTCTCTAGTACGAGCACGAAAGCTCGACGTTTAATCACTATCTGTGTAGTGTTGTTTTTCTTTATTTCCATGTGAATTTACAATTAAAATTAATTAGCTTCTATTCTTCATTTTATAACCTCAAGGGGGAAGTGAATTCTGTATAAATTTGCACTACGTGAAGTTTGTAGTTATTTCATCCATATATATATATATATATATATATATAAATATATATATATATATATAATATATTATATATATATATATATATATATATATATTATACATATTTAATGTGCCTAACCACCGCCCTACTATATATATATATATATATATTTTTTTTTTTTTGAGTCAGTGTACAGGACCCATCACGGCTCACAAAGCGGCCACACTGGGTTGGAAAAAATCAACACCATGGGCGGGTCCTGGATCTTACATATTTCAAACGTCAAAAAGATTTAAATAGAGAAACGAATATTCAGTCACTTAAAATAAACAAAAACTAAACAAAGCTGTATCTCTCATGTATATGATCCGACTGTCGTCGAAGATGGACGTGTTAAAGAATGGAAGGGAAGAAAATGAAGAGAAGAAACCGAAGACACCAGAGAGGAAGCCTGAAGATTGAAAGATGGAGGAGCTTCAGCTAAAGCTTGAGTGGTCTCGGGATCGGAGAATGAGAATGTTTTGACAGTGGTCCTGGCCAGATTATTATTGAAACAAAAAATTTAACAAATTAATAAATTTGCTATAAAACTTTAGTGAAAGAAACATCATTTTATATTTCGATAAAATTTTAGTTGTGGAGCTGCAAAATTTTTTCAACTCGGTTCTTTTGAATTATTTTAAACTTTGTTTGAAAAATAATGTAAAAATTCATTATGTAATTCTGGCCAGTGAAGTTTGGATAAAGCTACATTCAATATCATATGAAGGATGGATATTCGGCGCAGTCGGCTTGTATGAAGATTTTCTTCGCATAGTTCAAGAAGGAATGGATCAACACCAAATAACGTCCGGTAGCTCAGCGGGAGAGCACTCGCCCAACTAAGCGAGAGACCCAGGTTCGTCACTGGTCGGGCGTGTGAGTGTGAGCTGTTCTTTCTTGACTCCGTCTTGCTCAAGACTTAAAAATTGGGCAATCACCCCCACCTAAATAAGGGCTCTGCCCGTGAGGGGCGGTGTTCTAAAGTGAAAAAAAAAAAAAAAAAAAAATATAGTCCTAGTATTACATAACAAAATCAAATATTATGGAGAATATTCACTTCTTGTAGAAACAAGAAAATAGCAATTAACTACTAAAGTGGGGAAGATTTCGAATAAAGATATGGGATAATCTTTTGTGGGAGGTGTTATGGATCGTAAAGTAGGAAAATAACGGCGGCGAATAGAGTCCAGCTGGGAAAAATCAATGAAGATATGGCGAACAGATTGCAGGGTATGACTTCGACAAAATTTTGCCAAATGGGAGGGGGTTTCCGTAACATATAGTTGACTGTGAGTGATATTAGTATGGCCAATACGGAGGCGTGCAAGTATCACCCCGTGTAAGCGCTTTCGTCGGTGGGAGGAATGACACCTCCCGATGATCGCTTTAATATTTCTAAGTTTCGCTCCTCTCTGATCATCTCGTCCAGCGCTCTTGCCATAAGATGAAAACCTGGTCGGGAGAGGATAGTAATCGGTTTTGATGGGAGGGGTTAGCCTTGTCCGAATTGGCTATCCGGGAGGTACCTGGAACAACCTTTTTCCCCGAAAAAATGGAAAAAAGGAGTTGGCCATTTTTGGCCTCTCTTACAGCGATTTCATTGCAGTTACCCCTACATTGCAGAAGGGGTCCAAACATAAATAATTTGTTTCTTACGGGAATGGTGGAGCAGCCAAAGAAATTGCTGCACAGCAGATACCATGTATTTTTAGAATAAGGGGTTTTAAAGCGCCTTGTAGCGCGCTGAAGCGGAATCTGAATAATAACATAAGATTGATTCATGGTTAAGGATAAGATTCGAGAAAGCGCAATCATTATAGCCATTAATTTAGCCGTAAAAATTGAGCATGAGGGGGGAGGGTATGGGAAAGGTTGCGATCAAAGGAAAGACAGCAGATGCGCCACACTGTTCCCGGTTTTAGAGCCATCAGTAATACGGGGTGAACTCATCATGACTGTGGGAATTAGACAAGAATGATGGCCTTTAACAGGGCGCAGAAATGGCTTGATTTGGAGAGAGAGGTCCAGAGCCAAGCAAATGTGGGGAGCGGGGAATAACCAAGTTGTGTATCCTTCATCGTATGAGAAGGAACACCTTTTGTAAAGGGATATTAAGGAATTAAGGATGTTTGAACCGAGTTCGCAAATCACCCGTGCCGAGCTGAGGAGGCCGCACAATGGCGTCTCCGGGACACGATCAGGCGGTATTGGGTTTGAAAAACGAAGACATCTTGTACACATGATGTATTCTCTTCGAGAGAGAGTGGCATCACATTGGCTCACTTCAAGGCTTACCCAAGGCGACGATCCGACGGCTCCAAAGTGAAGATACGGATCGCCTCGTTTTGTATGGGATCCAAACAGATGCAGTAGAGTAGGGAGGCCTGACCATATACTACATAGCCATAGTCAAAGCTTCGATCGAACAAGGGCGATATATAGACGTAAAAGGGACTTGCGATAGCACCCCAAAGATTTTGAGGCGAGATGACGTAACAGGTCAAGAGCGCGATGACAGGTTGTTTTTAGGTATTTAATATGCGGTGCATATGTTAAGTGGTCGTCTAGGATGAGCCCTAGAAATTTGACCTGTGAAGTTACAGGAATGGCGAACCATATAAGGTTGGTTCGCGGGAGAAAGGTGGCAAGTTCTTCGATTCCCTTTTTTCTTGAAAAGCACTGCTGGGGTTTTGGTGGGAGAAAAATGGAAGCCATGGGAGTTACCCCATTGTGAAATATTCTCAAAAGCTAGTTGAAGTTGCCGTTCGAGAAAGGCAGCTTGGCACCGGCTATATTAACACAAGGTCATCAACATAGAGGAGAAAAATTGACCGTCGCTGGGATAGAAGTAACAATGTCATTAAATCCAAGAGCAAATAGTAATACACTTAGAACACTACCTGCGGACGCCTTTTCATACCAGAGTAAAGTGGCGTGGACAGAATAGAAAGCACCTAACTTTGGTGGATCTGTTTGGACAACAAGACGCATTTATATGAAAAGAGGGAGTTGTCCGCGAAAGCCGACGAATGGCATTTAAGGAGAAATCCCAGTTCTCCCACGTTGTTATCAAAAAGCTTTTCAAGGTCAAAGAAGACACCAAGAATCATCCCACCAGTTGAGAAGGCTTCCGATGTCATGGTTCTAGTTTTAACAAGGGTCCGCGGTCGAAGATTTTGGCGAAAGCCAAACTGGAAGTTTGAAAAGTGCTTGGCGACTCTTCCAGAACAGGAGAAAGCGGCCTGAACCTTTTCTCCTTAATTTTACAGGTATGGGCAGGTCAGTGAAATTGGTCTTTGGTTACCACCAGCTTCGATCTTTTCCCAGGTTTGGGGTATATTGAATTACAAAAGCTGTAGTTCAAATAGATGGTAAAAGAGGATTCGATCCAGATTTTGTTATATAGATCCAGCAAAATGCTGATGCCGAGGGATGTATATGACGGAGCATGATATAACGAAATCATTGTCTGGCCAAGAGCACCGTCTTTGCTACTCGCAGTGCAGTTTGATACTCTGGCAAGTGTAAAAAGACGGTTGTAGGTATGATCTTCCCTTTTCGCTGTTGAAAAGTCTGGCAGTGCTGTTTCAGTTCTCAGTTTTTTTAAAAGGCTTCAGTGTAGCGGAATGAACTCGAATGGTTAGCAAAGCTATAACCTAAAGCATCCGCTACCCACCACAGGAGCGGAGATCGTATCAGCTATATCAGGCCCATAACGCCGAGGACTGTGGGTGAGGAGTTATTGGAGCGACGAAGATATTTCTGTGTAACTTTACACATAAAGGAAGGGGAGTTGTGGAGTTAATAGTCGAAATGTAAGTCCGAAAAAATTGTTTACGTGTTTGTCGATTAATTCGCAGATATCTCCCTGCGGCTGCTAATAAATAATCATGTTTGGGGTGGTTGCGGGTCTTTTTATATTGCCTGTAGAGTTTCTTCTTTCGGTTGGCTTGTGCGCCTTGTGCGCACTCTTGGGGCCACCAAGGGGTTGCCGACTGCCTCCTGAACGGAAGACTGCGGGATTGCAAGCTTCCCGCTGGCAGAGATGAACTACTTTCTGGAAGGAAGCAAAAGGCATCATCACAGTCGGAAATCGTTTTTATTGAAAGGAGAAAGAGGGATAGCTGTGGCCTGATAAAAAGGAGCCCACTCCGCTCGATCATAAGGCCAGCTGGAGTTAGGTTTTAACATTTTAATAGGTACAAGCTCATTTAAAGCTATTGGGTAATGAACACTGCCGTATAAATAATCAAAGCGGGACAAGGTAAAGCGATCCATAAGGAATGGGAACAAAAGGAAATATCGATACAAGAAGACGTGTGTGTATCTAAACGTTCCATAGTTGGGATCCTGTGTTAAGGCCATCCCAGGGAAAAGGGGGTTAGAAGATCTAATAAGATCTTGGACTTAGATGAAGTGACAGAGTCACCCCATAAGGGGTGCGGAGGTTTGGAAGTCACCTAGTATAAACAACCGGAAGCAGGGAGCTTGTTTGAAAAGATCTGCTAAGTCGACCTTAGTAAATTCACTACTCGGAGCTAAGTTAGATTGAGCATATAGTAATGTCGATGGACAAGTGAATTCTTGCGCTACTACTGCATGAAGTTTGGTTTTGGGAGAGGGACTGGGGAATAGGGGATTGATTTGTGAATGAGTATTCCTGCCCCTCCCCTATCATTGTCACCTCTTTCTATAGAAGTTAACGGCGATTTATATTCAGATGGTTGAAAGAAGTCACGATGACATGGTCGAAGTTCCTGCAAACATATACACTTTGGTGTACATATGCTTATTAGTTGAACAAGTTCTTCGAAATTAGAGTAATAGCCACGACAATTCCATTGAAAGAAAGTAGTCATGGTGAGTTATGAATATTATGATGGTGGTCTATTAGAGACAATTGTCTCTATGTGACTGGGGGAAATGTTGGAGGTGGGTTCACATTGAGAGGGAAGATTGAGACGTGGGTCTCGGCGAGAAGGGAGAACAAAACCTGGGGGGAGAGGGTAGTCATACACCAGAGAATTTTTTAAGGTTGTATGACATCTTTTAGGGAGGAGTTTTCAGAGTAATTTGGGTGAAAAAGAGCTTCACCATGAATGCGAGATAAGTTAAATTCAACCGAATCCAACTTGTTATGTGGGTTTGGTTGGTTAAAAGAAGAGCATTCGTAATGCTCATATTTATTAGTGAGAGAGCAGTATCAGAACGCCGCTTGCAAGCAGATTTCAAGAAATGTGGGAGGGGCATAGAGTGGTTTCCATGGAATGGGGAAGGAAGGGTGTATCCCGAAAGGTATTGTCTTTTTGAATGTATTGGGGTTTTACGAACATCGATTCAATAATGGGATTCGATGAAATTGGCAAGGTCTGATCTGGAGAATTTTCCAGTACTTCATCATGCGGGTGAATTTGGGAGATTGGAGTTTGAATGGAGAATGGGGACCTCTGGGTCCATCTTCATGCTTCCATCAGACCCAGAACGTTTAGAGCGTTTGCGAAACGTTTACGTTGAACAGTTTTCCCATTCACACCTTTCTCGGAAATGCAGGAAGCATTAGAAAGAGAAAATGGGTCATCGATCGAGCTCCATTTAGGGGAGCTGTTATGCCAATTCATCTTCTAGGGATAGAAATCCCTTAGAGAGGGCCGATAAAGGAAACTCGGGAGAAGAAGTTTATAGCGGAAAGAATCAGAGGAAACTAAAACTGTCTGTAGACTATTAGAAATGATTGGTTGGTGATTGTTTCATTAGTTGGGATGTTTTGGGTACAGTCCTATTAAAGCCTTTGGCATTTTGTCTCAGAAGTAAGACTTATGGCGAGGTCCTCTTCTGAGTTGCAATTTTTACATCTGGGGACACTGTCTTATTGTTTATGAATTCTGAAGCTTTATATTTTAACGAATAATCTTTAACTTGGCGACTGTTCTTTTCTGTGTGTTTTAAAACATCTTTACCAGGGGTTTTTAGTAATAGTGGGAGGCGAATTAAGGGACAAAGAGACTGTCCTCTTGCATAAGTTGGGTAAACCAACTTGATAAGTAGGAGACATTGTGTCTTGGCAGGAAGTTTTTTCCAAATTTTGTATTGGATGAGCTAGCTTAGTTTCATTGGTAGCTTGTTGAGAGTTAATGCTCAGGAAGATAGGCTTGTTGATGGCTCTTTGGACGGGAGATTCAATCAAGGGCTGCTTTTGTGCTCTTTGAGAAGTTGGTAGTGTGGGCAGTACAGGTAGACTGGTTGCAGTACTTGCCTGGGTTTCAAACGGAATTTAAGAGAGGAGTTCTATTAGGATAGGGTTGTGTTGGCGGATTAACACGTGGAGGCGTGGGGTAGCTGTAATTGTGGCGTAAGATTGATTTTGATTTGTCTGATATTTTTCATTAAGCTGGCGTATAGCATCTCTCCTGTTCAACTTCAGGAGGGTACACAATTCTAGCACCTCCTGTTCAAGCAGGTATTATGGACAATGCACAGAAGATGCACTGTGGTTTCCTTTGCAAATAATGCAGTAATTGTGTGTTCACATGGAGTGTGAAATATTCTCCGCAGATTGGGCATATGTCTTCCTGTCCCTTACAGTATTTTCGGGATGAACCAAACCGTTGAACAGATTTGAAGCAACGTCTGGGTCGAGGGATAAAGTGCGAACACTGTAACTTGTTCAAACCCTATTTTGACCTTTGTAGGTGGATAAGGGGTGTTAAAGGTCAGTAATAAGCGGGGTTTGGTTTGTCAGGAGTTTCCCGGCGAGGGGGAAATCTATAAATGTTGTAACGGAAAATCTTTTCTGTTGGAGCTCTTCCAAAACGACAGCTGTGTCTTCGTCTCTCTGAATAGGACAATAAATAGTGCCTTTAGATGTGTTTCTTATGTCATCAGGAGTAGAAATAATAGGAACATCTCCAAAAGCGAGAGAGGTTAAGGATGACAGAATGGAACTTTGATTTCGGTTAGCAGCTTTTACGAGAATGGACCCATTCCTCATCAATGTGCCTGGAGGGTCTTCAACTCCTAGGCCTTTTTTTCGAGTGCCCTACTGAGAGGAATGGTTCTGTGCTCAGTAAGATCTTTGGAGGTAGTGAATCGCAGTATGTAATACATCGGGATGACCATGTCTGCTGACATTCCCTGAGGAGGTGCAGCATATGGAGTAAACGAATGAGAACGACTATTACGGGGGGCACCTTTGCGGGATTGCCCAGACCGTTGGGGCACCTGAGGTGTTCGGGGTTTGCTGGTCGACAAATCGATGAAATTTTGCGAAGGACCCTCAGGTGTAGAAGAAGAAAGCAAATCATAGGTACCAGGTCTAGAAGTAGTAGGGACCATGGTAGGGTCAGGCTGGGTACCTGGTAGATGGTAATTGTTGTTTTTGTTGTTGTTCAGCTCACCTTGGTTTAAACACGTTATTTCGTTCAAGGGCTTTTCCATAAAAAATTTTACCACAAACTTCGTCTCCATGGATGAACAACATTACAATAAT
>JABUQX010087835.1:0-23674 GCA_015478945.1 Trachelipus rathkii
TAAATAGCAAGAATTAAAAAGCAAAAAAAAGCTTCAGTGGAATAATAGCACTCGTTGAAGAGCTTAACGAACATGATAGAAAAAAAAAGAGGCACTTTCTAAGTTTCTATGTGATATAAATAAACTTTGTATGATAGCTAACACTTAGAACCTCTGCGGATTCAAACATTTATACCCAACATTGAATCAGATGACCATCAGTTAACAAAATATGTCGGTTGAGACATCCGGAAAGAAATGCATGAAAATACCCGTTTCCTGACTCTCCCCTGCATGACAGAATGAAATGTCGTACCGTAAATGGGGAAGAGTGAAAAGACCTGAAGGCTGCATTTTCATCTTTAATGGATTGTTTGAAAGAAATTGTGGCATCAAAGAGAGCGATAAGGTACAGAAAAGAAAGTAAGAATGAAAAAAGAAAGGTACCCATGTTCTGACGAGTGTGATGTGATGTGTGACATAATAAGATTAAGTACATTACGGAATAACGTACCATCAAGAAATTAAGAAGAGAAAAATATAAGGTCTTGCGCTACTAATTGACACAAGTCGGAGACAATGATGATTTCCTTCAAATTGGTAGGGAAAAAAACACTAGGAAATAGTTTATATGGAAACTTGAACAAAGACTACAGCAAGTAAAATACCTTTCAGCTGGGTCGCAGCCGTACATCAGTCCAAAGTGAGAAAGAAGATATCTTACGCAACAGGAAGGAAATATTAAATGAAAAAAACCCACAAAGAAAATAGCGTTAATCCCCAAACTGAACAAAAATGGAGACATGCTGAATGTTACTGTCATTTAACCTTAGAGGCCTGTATAATCAAATGAAAGTTTAGTTTAATTATCTTTAACGTACGAAACTTTCGAATTTTTCAAGTTTAATTATATGTTTAAAGTATCGTGAGAAATGGTTGTGCTAAAATAGTAAGTACGAGTTATTTTGTTTTATTACTTTGTAATATAACGACTGGTAAACATGGAGAGATTACCTATGGACGGGTTAATGCAATTGATATTGAATTGAACTGATTCCAAAAAAATAAATCGTTTTTCGGCAATGTCGCACATTCGGCACTGTGTGCCTGAAGATATTGAGTGATGGTAAAACAGCAGAGATTATGGTAAAAATTTTATTGAACTTTTTTTACATTTTTCAACACAAAGAGGGTCGGATATCACAGGAAATATATTGATATATTAGTAATTATTAATATATAATATATAATAATATATACTATATATACTAATATATAATATATATAGAAACTTATATATATATAGAAATGAGTAAAAAGAAGTATATAATAATATATTTATAGAATATATCAACTAATATGTATTACCGGTATATATTTATTAGTAGTAGTAATGATATTGAAGAAGAGAGAAGGAAAACAGAAAAATCGCACACTGATATGATACATGTCATGTTGCATAAGATATATGCTAACTATAAACACAAACTATCACATAAAAAAGAAGTAATTATTGGGACAACAATGAATGAAATCAGACAGGAAAAGTGGGGTAACTAGTTAATGTTCAGACGGATAACCTACGATCGCGTAGTACAAACTTTCTACATTCGTAGACGAGTTACTGTTGAGACATAGCGTTGGGAATATCCTCATCAAAAAAGGCACTCCAATACAAGATAGAGCTCGCGCCATATCAACATTAATACTTCACTTGTTCCATAAGGTAAACGTCCTTCCCATTCAAGCACGCTTTAGTGCTTGATGGGAAGAGCGCTTCCACCCTGTCAATCCACTAACATCGCCTAGTTATTCCGGAAAATTGTTCTTAACGTTGAGAAATGTAAGATATGGCAACCAACTTATACTCATTCTAATCCATGAGAACGAAAAAAACATGTTGTCTTAGGCAAGTGCCGTTACAATGTTATGGTCGTCGCGATTCCTTCCCATAATTGTGTTGTGCTACATCTGGAAAAAAGGAAGAATTCCACGCATTCTCTAGCGCTTCTCCGATACAGGTCATTGATAAAAACGTAGCAAAGCCACAAGGGCATCCGGAGAGGTCCCGTAAATAATTGTGGGCCACAAATATCCACAGCTTTTTTTCTTCCGATCACTCAGGGACCCTAGGCAACGGTTCGAGCAGGTTATATAGCGGAAAGACATTCACCAATCATTCCAGGGCACTTCACAAATCTGTTTACATCAAGCCAAAGTTTTAATATGTTGTAGTGGAAAGAGGTGAAGAATGAAATGGTTTTGTTCTCCTCTGTGACAAGTGTAAAATTCCACCGTTACGATGTAATTCAGTCAACCTAAGCGTATTCAAGGTGTTCCCCCGGTGCCATTCTTCTTTGTGGACAGTGAATCCATTGGCCAGCCCGCGCTATCCCAATAGCAACAGGAAAGCAGAGGTGATATTGGTGAAGAAACAAGCTGCTGCTGACTAAGGCAGATGAATGGCGCGTTTACATTTTGAAAGAAAAGGGTCGACTAACAATACTTACCAGCCATGACCAGATAGTTGTAGCTCTCCAATACTGCTCTTGAATTGTTAAAGCATACTTAACCTTTCTTCTACATCCCTAAACCGGAGTACCCTAATGGACAGAGAGATACTAGATTGCCGAATTTGTGTAACCAAAACACTTTTAAACTGGGCTCCTGAAAGTGTCCCAATAAGAAACCAAGGTCGACCCAACTCACTGCATCGTTATTGCTGGGAGTCCCAATATACAGAAGTAGAGGGCCTCGAGAACTTCACGGCAATACACAAGATTACCATCTGACTGATGGAAGAGCCTCCGAAGCTCTGCTTCTCTGTTACGATAACATGTCATAACTTGCTTGTGACCATGGGTCCAGTAAGTGCAATTTTGGTCATGCATACCCTCCGAACCAACACAGTGGAAGGCTCAGGACAACTTCGGAGCAAATTTACAAAAACATCTCATGTGAAAGATCGTTCAAAAGTATCGAACCCTGGGTGAAACAATGAACGGGACCCATCCCGACTGTTTTTCTAGAATGCATCCTACGTCCCAGACATCACTTCACAGGTTCGGATTGGCAATCAGATAACCATGTAGAAACCGTAACTCACCAGATATAGCGACCCATGCTTCCCGAATACTCGACCCCGCAGAATAAACGTCTTGAAACTACTCCACCCCTGTAATGATATATTGGCGGAAAAACAGGCAACGCCTCATAATAGCAGCCGTACTAAGTAGCGGCCACAATTGAAATTGTGCATTCCTACGAGAATGGCAAAAAATGGGCATGCCATGACTTGCACGAAAAACCGCGCAGGAGTGGATAGCAGCACCAATGACCGAGCCCGTTATAGTGAAAATCAGGCACCTCCGTAGATAACTAAGATATTCTGCTAACCAAATAGAAGTCAAATCAAGAGAAAATTAAATTCACCTTTTTTTAGTGAACCAGTGTAAGATTTATGCCATATTTATCCTAAAAAATGATGAGACCGCTAACTTTGAAATAACTATTCGCGCGAATAGCGAAAGTGCGATTATTCGGGCCGAATAATTCGGTAATTTCGGGCGCAATACTTTTAGCCCGAATAAATTCGGGGTGGATTCGTATTCGGGCTTTTCACTATTCGGCACATTCCTAATATATATATAATATATTATAGTAAATAATAGTATACTATATAAGTATAAATATATATATCACAAATCTATATAATATATAATATAAGTAGGTATAGTTATATAAAAATGAGATCTCTAAAAGAGAATTGGTCTTACTAATAGGGCCGCCAACTAAAGTATATATACCTCCAGTAGGGTACTATATTATATATATATAATTAGATTAGAATAAAGGACTATTTTTTTCCTTTTAACTTATATAATGTATATAATATTATTATGTTAGTATATATACAGGTATATATATGAATATAATAATAATAAGTAAACTTCACGTAGGTACCTAGATGAGGCCAGTAGGTACCCTCCATAATGATAGTAATACCGGTAGTAAGATATATATAACTAAGCTAGAGGGTAGTAGATCAGGAAATGAATAATATAACAGAAAATCCGGAAAGCATTTACTCTAAATAAAACAATTTCGGGACGTTAACTCATTAGGGCCGCAGCCATATATACCACGGGAATGTATAATTACGGAAAATGATAGGCCTAGTAGAGTGAGATAAAATAGGGTACTATAATAAAGAATGGTATAGGGTAGACGTATTGAAAATATTAGTAGGTGATATATATAGTAAAAGTATACTATATAAATAGTATATAGTATACGTACATATATATGATATATAATAAATAATTATATATATATATAATAAATATAAAAATGAATATATTATATAGTAATATATAAAATATTATATAGTAGTGATAGTGAGTCGAGGCGTAAGGATATCCGTTCATAAATGTATCTAACAAAAAGAAGACTATTAAATAGGCTACAGTAGAACAAATACTTTGGTGAATGCTGCGTCCAAAATTATGACAGGAGGAAAAAACAAAAAAAAAAAAAAAAAAGAAAAGAAAAAAAAAAAAAAAAAATTTATATCTTTCAAAAACTACAATAGCGTAACATGGACGAAAGAGGAAACATTTTTGGGGAATCCTGGTAAAATGTTCCACATAAGAAAATGTAAACAAAAATAAACAAAAACTTATTCGTTAATAAAAATTATATTAATAATTGATTAGGAAGCCTATGTTAGAACCTAATTAGTGTTTCTCGTTAAAATAACCTAGAAAGTTCTATTAAACGTAAATAATATAGACTTGTATATTCGAAATTTTGGCTTTTTTTTTTAACTAAAAGAAATACCCCCAAGGTTATACCGCACCGATGGCAGGAGTCGGGGTCTCAAGGCCTTCCGGGGAACTGCGGGTAGGACTAATTCCTCCCCGGAAATTTTTGATATTTTGGTGTCGCGGGGGATTTCCCTTCCGCCCGCCCCTACTGGGGTATAGAAAAACGTCCCCCAACTAATGTCCCCCGCGCCCATCGAGCCCCCCTAGTGTGGCCGTGATAAAAGCCATTTTCCCTAAATGTGAAAATTTTACCAGGATTCCAAAAAATTATTCACATGTCCGCTGGTACGTATTTGTAGGTTTTTTGAGAAGAGTATATTTATTATATATAATGTGACCAGATTTCTTGTAGTAAACACACAACACACAACACACAGCACACAAATATATAATATATATTAATATACTAATAATATATATATATAGTGAAAATAATATGAATAAAGGGGGAAAAGGAATAAGGTATAAATATAATAAGTATAATAATGAATATAGATAATAAATTAATATATTTACTAATATAATAAGGAAAGTAGGTAAAAATATATTATAATATATAGTATAAATATATATAAAGGGTCAAGATAATAAGGAATATATATAGTTAGGTAGGTAATAAATAAGGCCGAAAAGCACCGTGTCAGATTATATAGATAAGGGATATAGTATATATATTAATATATATATTATATATATATATATAATATATATATATATATATATATTAATATATTATATATATAATATATATATAATATATATATATATATTTGCCATTACTTACAGTATTTTTCGTTTAATTTTGGAGACGATTTAATTAAATTGGAGAACTCCATACGTATCTAATCAAAATTTATTTTGGTAGCAAGAATTTCTTTCGAGTTTGAGGTTGAGTGGGTGTTTTCCATAAGTTCCAGATTGTATTTACATGGAGAAAAACGGCACGTTTTCTGTGGAGGCAATTTCTTCCAGGAGACAAGGATATATTGAACTAATGGCGGAACAAAATGTTGATTGAGAAATATTTACGATTTCTTAGGAAAGTAAATACTTTCCACCACCGTGTGTCTGTTTACTAGATTGAAAGCATTTCCATTCGTCTACTTTCTCGCTTATATATTTGGTCGAACATGTAAACCCGTCAAACAAATCTGAATCATTCTTGCTGTCAAAAAAAAAACTTTTCCTGACGCAAAATCTTTTTTTTTTTCAATTTGTGACCCAAAATTGGGTTTCGCCTTAGCGAAATCCATTCCATAAATTCAGGATGTCATGGGGCAACTGACCCCTGATCCAAGTATTTCCAAAAAATAATAAAGGAAAAATTCACAAAACTATTTTCTTTACGGTTTTACCTCAGAGAAGAATTTACTCCCTCTTCTTCAAGCTTGCTAAGTACGCATCGAACCGAATTGGTAAAAAAACACATGGTCTTTTCTGGCCGTAATGTTTCTTTCATATTGGATAATTTCCTAGAAAATAAACAATATTTACGGCTGAAAAATATTGCCTCCTTCAAATCTTCAGTCCACCGCCTCTTGTGATAGTTTGTGAAAGATATGATTTTTTTAAAAATCCGGGAATGAAGGAAATGAAGCCATAATTTCAGCAAGGGGTTTTCAAAAAACATTTTTCAAAACCTCTGGACATTTGTTCTGACTGTCAAGTATGATTTAGTTCCCAGGGAAAGAGTTTCAACCACTGCTTTCGTAGCAGGTCATTGACAGCAATCATCTTGTTTGTGTGTATCCAAGGAAAGCTGTTTATATACTCAAATCTCGACAAAAATCGCGGCCAAAATTCCTTAAGCTCTTCTACTTGGAAAGGTATAAATGTAAAAAATACTAATATATTTTTACAAATTACAGCTTCAACATCAAAACAGGGAGGCAATCGCTACGCACATTGCAAACTTGCATTATGCAGAATATGAGCGAAACAACCTATTATAATTAACTCTCTGCCCATGAAGGTTTCAGCTTTCTAAAAAAAATGTTATTTACTCCTTTTTCTGCATGACCCCCAAAAATTACAATTTGTGTTATCACCACAAAAACCAAACTACTTTTTTGTGGTAAAATTTCATTTTTAAAATAATCTTTGAAATTAATTTACAAGAGACGATGTCAGAGGTCTCTGAAGGGGGAGATTGAAGGTCAAGGAGCTTTACCAAAACTCCTACGTAATGGCTGGAAGAAAACGAACCATAACGGGAAGCAGTTTAATGTATCCGTGGTTGCTCGCATCGGTTAAAATTTGTTACACAGTAGGCATCTTTTATTTGTTGTCGTAGTTCTGTCTAACAGATATGGGAGCAAAACAATTTAAACAGATAAATGTTATCACAGACATATGGTTTTCTAAGTCCACAAAGTAGAAAATTTTTGACCTCAAAAAGCAAGTGTATTAAAAAAATCATTAGTAGCACAAGATCTGGCCGGATCTGAAAAAACTTTGCATTTCTGCTCACCCAGTATGTACGCCCACACTTAACCTTCTGGCAGGGCTCTAACTTCAGATCCAAATTAGAAGTAGGATAAGTCATTCTTTTGCTCTTGAAAGATGACAGATATATCAAGTGCCTTTGCTTGGGTAGTTAGATTTTTCCTTGATGAATACTCCGAACTACCTCCACCTGGCCGTGATTGGCTGAAATCGCTTTACACTTTGTCACAGCTTTTGTCGTTTCACTGTGGTGACCTCCCTCTTTGAGAATAAAAAAAGAGATACATAGTGTCAGACTTTCAATAAAAACACACCGTTCCCTAATTTATTGAGTTAGAGGTGGTTATTACGTAGTTGTATTGTGAGAACAATACTTAATATAAAGCGTACTACATTAAATCACTAGAATAGTTTATAGGTAATATATAATTTATAGTATATAAGAGGAAAAATATAATATAAAATATATAATACAGGGGGAAATGCTATAAAAAATGTTTGCATATTTTTCACCTACTAGTATATATAAGACTAGTCATTAATAAGTATATATATAGGTATTAAAAAGTACCAATGGAATAAGCCAATTATGGTACATAATATTATATATATTATACCTATTATATATGTAATAATAAATACGATATAGTATACAGAGGTATATATATGTATATATACAATAATATATAAATAATATAGTTATATAAAATATATATATATAATATTATACAAATATATAATATAGATATAAAAAATATAATAAAGATAATATAATAATAATATATATATAATAAAAATATAGATAATAATAAATATATATAATATATAATAAATATATAGGTATATAATATAATATATATATATATAATATATTATAGTATAGTAATATATATAATATTAAAATATATATATACCTAATATATATATTATATTATATATAATATAATATAGATTATGTGTATGTAATTTTTTAATTTATAATTTTATATTACTATAATTATAAATTATTGAAGGGCAAACGTAACCGGAGATCTCTCTGGAAAAAGCGGGACTTCTCCAAAAAAAGCGGGACAATTTTTTTCATTTTAAAAAGACAGGGACAGGGCGAAAAAAAACGGGACTGAGAGTCCCAGCCTAAAGGCCGGGAACTCTGCGTTGTCACGTAAATTAATAAATATTATTATATATATATTTTGATTATTTTTTAATTTTATTAATAATACATTAATTCCGTTAGCTAAAAAATTGAAAAACCAGACATTCCACACAATGTATTCCGATTTGTGACTGTAGCATTAATGTGTTTGAGATACATTGAACGGATATACGTGAAAACGAACTGGCCGTATATATAATATATATTCAATATATATATTAGTAATAATATTATTAACAATAAAATACATATATACTACTAGTATAAATATAATATAGATACCGTAGGCTATACTAACTATATAATATAATTATAGTAATTTATACTGGTAATTTAACGAGTTTGTGAAGTGATAATTTTTCTTTAAAATTATTAATTTTTATAATAGGTTTTCAGAGATTGTGAGAATTTGTATATATGTATATATTATAAAATTGGTGGGCAGAGCAATTGAAGGAAGAGGCTTCTTATTGATGGATGATGTCGATTGCACAGTAACTCATTATTCTAAATTTCTTTAATGCTTAAAACCACAATAAACTTGATTAGAAATTACTTTAAACGGAATTAGCCGCTAACTAACTTTAAGTTTATGCCATTTTTTAATCTAAATTCTTTAAGCGGTCCAATTAACTATACGTGGTACCTTATACATTTAAACCCTTTCCAAGAAGGTATAGCGTGTCCAAAGGCGTAGTCAGGAATTTACTCAGTCGGGTGGGGAGGGCAGAAATGTTCAGAACGCTAATGAAAATGGTAGTTATTATATATTATATAATATTATGTTTAATATATATAGTATATATATATATATATATATACTATTATATATATATATATATCATATATATTAATATATATTAATATTATTATATATATATATATTAAATATTAATAACTTATTATATAATAATATTATATTATTAATATATATATATATATATATATATAATTAATATATATATAATTATATATATATATATTATGTATTATATTATAACTATATATATATAGATATAATATATATAGATATTATAGATATAGTATATAAGCAGTGGCAGGTAAGTAGGTCAAATTTATCTATATAATATATATATATATATAATTATATATATATAATAAATAAATAAATAAATATTTTCTACCTTTTTCCTTTCCATCAGCATCATTTTCCTGTTTATACTCACCATTGTAGTTCACTGAGACAAGTTTTTGGACTTTGTCTCAACCAGAAATTAGTCTTTGCACTGTAATAAATGATCTCTCAGTGGTGCTCGTTGCGAACGGTTGGGTCATAGAAATGTGCTGTGTATGTTTCGTAGCTGGGAAAAGAGGTTGACTCTGCTTTACCAACTTTGTTACTTCCATTTCTTCCAGCAGTTTTTTTGCTTTTTATTATTAATTTTTTTTTAATCCATCCAGAGTTTTTATCATAGCTCAGCTTCATTAAAAATTTTCTTTTTATATCCTTTACTGTCTAAATCATGTCACATATTTCGTGGGCAGAAATTAAATCGTTGACAAGAAGGTTCAGGTTGAAAAGCTAAGATGCAGAAGTATCACTGAGAGAAATGTTTCTTTAAATTAAATATAAATATTTTATTTTCAAATACAATATTTTTGAAAATAAAATATCTATTTTTAATTTAAACATAAAGAATGTAAAATTCATATTTAGTTTCTTATTACGTAAAACCTTAAAAATAAAGGACACTTATACACTGACACTGACCTCCAATCATTTACATTAACTGATTAATGATTTTCAAAAATTCTTTTCATTATCAAATTTAAGGGGGGGGGGGCAAGTTCCTCTACCCCCATTTCTACGCTTATAAATATGCCATATTTTAATTAATGTTCATGGTGTACATTAATAATAATTAAATGATAAAATAAAATTAAACATTAGTATAAATTCATTTTAGTTTATTTAGAGAATGCAAAAGTATTTAACGTATCAAAAATATTTAGAAATATAAATACAGAACCTTTTCGAATTTAAAGTGACATGACAGATAGTAAAAGCTGCTGAACGGTGTTATTAATGTATTTAACGATTGAACACAATAGCTGTCTTCTAAAGCTGCTAAAGAGTGACTGGCAAAGAAGTCAATGAGTATATATAAATATATAAAGTGTTGAATATATATTCGAAAAAGGGAGTTTTTGAAATCAAAACTTTGTGTTAGATTAGAGAAAGCTTTCAATATGACCATCCCACAGCAAATTAGTTAATTATTTATTAGCTATTGGCAGAGGGTCTGGAGTCAGCGGAGCTTTCTCCTTTGACTTCCATTGAGATGTTTACTGCTTACGCTGGAGGGATCGTTTTTCATGGAGGTGTACGTTTCTTTCCCTTCAATTGCAACTCATAAGCCTTGGTTTAATTTAGAACTTCTCGTGGTATTCGTAGTGATGATACGGTGTTTACGAATTACTGTCGTCGTCAAATTCCAAAAATCATAAGCTGCTTATATTAAATCCCGAAATCCTTCAAAATTTATTCTCCGTGATACTCATACCACATAAACCTTCCTCAGACCTCAGACCACTGTTTCTCTAGTTAAACAAGCTCCTATGTTGGGTCTTTTCTGATGTCTTCAAATTTTCAACACAGCATTGCACCAGTTGCTTAATTTTTAAATGGGTTCTTTTCGCTCTTGTGTGGATTATATATGTATTACATATTTGGTGTGGATTCACTCATACTACATTTCTCGTTGAATCGTTGAATGGGTAGAATAAAGGGCTATTCACTTCATCAACAATTCTGTCACAGCACAGGATGGATTTAATAATTTATACTTATATTTATATTTTTGTATAATATAGGAGTAAGAAAGGAAGTGTAGTGGAACCAGGAGTGTTATCATCATATAACTAAAGATTGCCAATGTTGGAGTATAAAAGTATAGATCAAGGAATGGGAAAGGTATGGGTAATTTTTTTTAATGATTATATGAGAAAGCAATATGATATGAAGTCATGTAAAATGGTGGTTGGAGGAAACTTGAGGAGGAAATAGTTGAACAGAATATAAGTTTTTTTTTACCAACTAGTGTCTTTCTTAAATGTATATAATTTATAATTCCTTTTTTTAATTAATTAATTATAGGATACTATTATTATTATATTATTGAATGTGTGTGAAGTTTTAAGTGACATGTAATAATTTATTGGTTATTAGTAGGGACGTATGTAGTAGTTATCTTGTATATTAATTGTTTGGAATAGTAGTTTGTAAGACTTGATGAGTGATATCATTGAAGGTACTAGATTGTGTGATTTATATGTTCGACCAGAGATACTTGCCAATTTTCAACTTGTTTAATGAGAGTTAGTGTATTATTCTTTCACAGAAATTTAGATATTGGTTAGATTGTGTGGGGGAGGGGGCGTAGTGAAATTGAGACAAATTGGATGAATAATTATGCATATGATAGAGGGAAGTTAACTATTGATTAAATCTATTGCTAGGTTATTAGTAATACTGTCAATTTACCTATCTTATATGGTCATGATATTGAGATAATATCGCGGAATGAACTATTTGAGGTATTTTGGTTAGAGGTAGTTTTATCAGGAGATATAGTGCGTAGACTCAAAAGGGGCGCTTTAAACTAATAAATCCTGGTAAGTAGTAAGTTGTAATAGTTGATTTGAATGAAATGAGAGGTAAAAGAGATAGGAGTGGGGAAGGGTTAAGAGGTTTAGAGATTGGTGATGAGTGATTTTATTTACTTGGATAGAAGTAAAAAGATGTTTTAAGATATTTTTTATGGATATGGATATTTGGGAAAGGGGGAGGGATGATAGGAGAGATAATATAGAACTACAGAGTAAGTGAAGAAGTGAAATGTATAGATGACTTATTGATGTGAGGTTATCTCAGAGAGAGAAGTATGGAATAAGAGGTGAGGATTTATCACAATAGTTAAATAGCTTAGGTTACTGAGTTTAAGCACTAGTATTTAGAATAAATTTTGCAGCCTTTTCTTAACTATTAATATTTCAAGTGTTTTTTTATTTAAATTGGGTCTGAGTGTCGGCTGTAGAGAAAAGTATTTGATTATATGAAGCCTCTATTCAGTCTTCCAACTACTCTTTCATTGATTTAACCATGATTTTTAAAAATTTTCGAATACATCCAGAATAGATAATAATAATTTAATTACAGAATATAATAAGAGACCCTTTAAATTGTAGAAACAGATTTTCAAAGAATTTGAGCGAACACTTAAGGAAAAAAGTAAAATATTTACCACTTATCCATTTTGGAGTAGTAATGGAGGAAGCTTATACACTCAAAATAAAACAGGAAACAAAGGGTGGGGTCAGGAAGCAACCACTCCGAATTTCGGAAATGGTTTTGCTTAGAAAGCCCCTCCTAGCAACGTATGGGGATCAATAGGTGATAATACAACTCCAAGGAATGTACAGGAGCCGCCAATGGATTTATCTAGTGGCAGTAATCCACAAGGAGGTGTACCTAACCCCTACGGCTCTTTTATGCACACTGGGTACGGGTATATGCCTTATGGTTACATGCCCCCATATTACCCACAAAATTTGTTTTCCACAGCTTTTCCTGAAATACCGGAAGAATTAAAGCTATTTGGGAGAGACTTGAAAACCCAAACTTGGCAAGGAATCCTCTTTGAAGATTATTTGGCCATGCTATATGAAAAGCTATGGACCCTAGGACCACTGAACGAGTATCAGAAGATTTCTTTCACCAAATCGACCATATTTTCGAAATTAAGCTCAGAAGCAATAAGCTATTTATTGAAAGATAGCAGCTTTTCCCGATGTACTAGCCTTGAAGATTTTTGGGTCCAACTTCGAATTTTTCTGCAACCGGATAAACCAGAAACAGTTTTTGACATGCTCTCGAAGTTCATGAGATTTTCCCGTAAAAAAAGATTCCACGTTTAGAGATTTCGTACTAGAGTTGAAAAACCTGTTATGGGAATACCAAAAGAGACTGATAGATATATGTCAGCCATCAGTTTTCAGTTTCCAACAGATCAACATACTAATTACTGCAAAAATTCTGGAGAACGTGTCGGAAATGAAAGACGGCAAGA
Source organism: Trachelipus rathkii (assembly GCA_015478945.1). Lineage (NCBI taxonomy): Eukaryota > Metazoa > Arthropoda > Malacostraca > Isopoda > Trachelipodidae > Trachelipus > Trachelipus rathkii. The sequence continues at coordinate 13,497 of JABUQX010087835.1, forward strand.
GGCTAAAGGATAAAATTCTGAAGGTATTTAACCCGGACCTCAGCATCGTTGAACTATTAGAACGATTTTCTCAGGTATCTGAAGGAGCCTTACTTCAAATCTACTCCAAAAAACAATCAGAAAATACTACAACAAATGTTTTCTTGATGAGAGGGAAGTCTGAAGGAAAGCAGAAGACTGACCGAGAAGGGTGGAGAAACAAAAAGCCCCCTAATAGGTCTAAAACAAAAGAGACCAAAGAATCTAACAGAAAATCGAATAATACTGCAGGGAAGCTTGGAATTGTAAGGAAAGTCTCAGAGAAAGAACTGAAGGAATACAATTACTGTTCATCTTGCAAGGCAGTAGAGCACCACACAAGAAATTGCGAGTGGAACTCGAACTACTGCCGAGCCTGTTGGAAATTTCACAAAAGGGGTTCCACCCCAGGTGTAAGGATGCTACTCCGTGGCACCCCACTACCGAAGGGGAACAGATGGTCATTCTCTTCAACAGGGCTGAAGATTTAGAAAAAAGAATAAAGGCCCAGAAGATAGAATCATCCAAAAATGACCAGAAGAATAAAAGAAATTCATCCCAAAAGAAGAATGAGCACAGCACTCGCTCTAAGGGTGAAAAGAATCAGCAAGTCGAATCGGAGCCGAGTGACGACGAAGATGAAGAAAGTTCAAAAGGCGAAGAAGAGGGGGGGAAGGAATGTTTGCCCCACCTCGTCTTCAAACAAATCAAATTTTTAATAACTGGCAAGAGCATCGGAATAAATGAAGAAAAGATAGATGAAATGGTAAATGAAGAAAAAGGGGAACGTGCAATTATAGTGAAAACTTTCTTTCAAAATAATGAAGAAAGGCCTTTTAAGTTAAGGTATCACTATTTTGCAAACATTTTTTTATATCCAAATAAAGGAGAGAGAGAAATAAAGACCCTGTTTTTGGCAGACATTGGCTCCAGTGTTAGCCTCATTTCTCTCAAAAAGCTTAACGAGATGGAGAAGAGAGGTAATTTTAAGATACCTATCCCCCCACCAACATTATTGTACAGGGAGTGAACAATAGCAAGACCGACCCATGTGGGGAAGTCAACTTATATCTCAGGTTGTCTAAATGACACTATCTCGTCACCTTTTAGTGTGCGAGGTTGAAGGTAATACAGCCTTGGAAGTGCTCATCCGTACAAATGTCTTATCCCAGTTACCATTAACCATTAACCTTTTTTCTTCAAAAAAGGTCCTGAATGAGGACGAGGAAGTTGAAATCCCTGTTTTTGGCAGGCAAGGATCTTATATTAAAAGAAAACAAGAAGGTAGTCCTACAAGAATAGAAGACGCAAACCTTCCAGAAGACTCCAACTCTACGCAACAGTTACCTAGAGGAGGACAGGTAGGGAATGAGGTTATCAATCCTCATATTACTAACCATAGCACTTGTGAAGGAACAGGGGCTAAAACTAAGTTATTCCATGCCCATGCAAACTCCAAAATAAAAGAAAATACAAGTTTAGTTGGCCAGAAAAGAAATTCAACTAAAACTTCTAGCGTCAAAAAAGAAAGCCTAATCTTAGACAAAGATGTAGAAATCCGTCTAAGTGTCATTGAAGATACCATCGCACCAGCAAGCTCTCACGGGTATATAAAGTTAAGGCCCGAAACTGAAGGAAAAAATGCAGTAGAGAAGTTGTGTCTGATGACCTCCTTCTTTTCAATAGGATCTCTTTACTTCACTGAGGCAGTAAGTCCAGTTAGAAATAATGAACTGGTACTTAATTACATTAATTTGAGCAATAAACCTTTTTCGTTAAGAAAAGATAAGAAGATAGTGAAGAGTCACCCTACCATGAAGCTCACAGATGAAAATTCTGACATTATTCATAATACAGGACTACATGAGAAGAAGCAGTCAGCATCTGCCCGTGTAGCGACCTGTTCTAAAGGCCTCTCCAAGACTCAGCTGAAGAAAGTTTATAGAGAGAACCTTATAGAAAGAATGAATAAGGAAGATACAGAGACAAGCGTGTTGAAAAAAACCGAAGTATCTCGAAGATCTTCTCGCACTTTTAATGGAGTACCATGATGTTTTGGCATTGGATGAAGTTACAGTCCCTGTCTGCCCTCTGCAAAAGTTTAAAATAGAACTGTTACCAGATGCCCCTAAAGTGATTTTCAGGAAGCAATACAGGCTTCCTCACAAATATTTAGAGGACATTGATAAGTTATACCAAGAAAATTCTCAAATAAAAGGAAGAAATACTCAGTTTCCTCCAGAATCCTATGCTGTTAGGCCAAATGAATCTAACAAGGGAATATAAACAGAAGATTTTAAATTAACTGAATTAATAAGAAATTCTTTGACTTTAAGCGTCAAAGAGGGACACCTAGTGTTAGACGAAGATGTAGAAGTCCGTCTAAAAATAGCAGAAGAGACAATAGCTTCGGCCACCTCTCATGGTTATATAAAAATGAAACCTGAGATTAAGGAAGCATTGGAATTAGAAAGGGTGTATTTTATGACTCCCGTGTTTTCTGTTGACCCTTTTTATTTTGCTAATAGAGATCAAGAATTAAATTTAAACTATGTTAATTTAAGTTACAAATCGTTTCACTTAAAAATGAATAAGCAAATAGGAAAATGTCTTTTTATTTTATAAATAAATAAAGATGAATCTTCAAATAAATTTGGTTCAGAGACATAAGAGAAGCAGTTGTCTTTGAAGAAATTTCTCTTAAGAGAAATAAATTGGTTTCAAAGCAAAGTAAAAGAGAATTTTTATAAACGTAAAGAAAGTAGAAATGAAATCAAAAGAAGTTATAAAAAACTTTGTAAAATAAAGTTTAGAAAGAGATTGAAAAACAAAAGTACATTTCACAAAAAGAAAGACTTTTCCAATATAGGTGAGTTTAGAAAAAGAAAAAGGTGTGATTTCACGAAACATTTTTGTTTTCGAAAAGTGAGAAAAAAATAAAATATTTTTTATCCTTATAGCTCAGTAAAAATTGTATATAGGATTTAAATGTAAGTTTAGAAAGAGATTGAAAATTACTTATTCTCATTTCTCTTTTGAAAATAATGAGATATGGAATCCAGAAACTATCCAGGAAACTTAAGATTCCCAGAAAAGAGGAACAAAAGAGATACAAATGATAGTTTCCCAAAAAAAGAAGACAAGGAAGAATTTTCTTTCCAAGTGTTTCGTCCTATTGGATTACTCAAAACTTCCATCAAAATGTAAATAATATTCCAAAAGATGAAGCCCCGATTGAGCCTGAAACTTCGAGTAACCAAGTTACAGAGGATGTCCCTCCAGGAAGTGACATCATCTGTTCTACCCTTTACACAAAGGCTCAGATAAAAGGGTATAGACCCTCACTGTCACAAATTAGGCAGGAAGACTCCTAGGAGTCTAAGATTCCTGATCTTTCAGAAGAATCATCCGAAGGAGTAGGAGAGAAGAAGAAATATATGATGCTTATGGTGGATCTCATTCAGAATTTGATTTAGATCCACCCACATCTGTGGTGGTAAAAGATGACAGAAGACAAGACCCTTCTTACAGGCCCCATCCCTAATTTAGAGGTCCAAGAGAATCAACGCCTATGGTTACTAGAAGCCAGACGAGGTAGAAGGAGTGAGAATCACAAAAGACAAGAGTAGATGAGATACAAGGAGCGCAAGCGAACTCTTCTGAAGTCCAACAACCACTTGTCACTTTGGATTTGGAGACATCTTGGAGAGGAAATAAGTTAAATTATCTCCCTCCGAAATATTGAAATGTATATAGTTTTAAAATTTAAGGCTAATTGTTCGTTTGTGTAGATGTTTTTTTTTTTAGTTTTTTTTAGTAGTTGTCTTATATTTTTTGTTGTACGTTAGCGGTCGTAAATTTTTTTTTACCCCACCTGGGGACCAACGGTTATATTTAAGGAAATAAAATCGTATAAAAACGAAAAATTACGAAAATTTTGTTTATATAAAAAAATAAGAAAAATAAAAAAATAAAAAAAAAATAGAGAATAAAACATTTAAATTAATTAAGAATTTACATATCACTTCTCTTTTATACTATATTATTTTATACATTAATTTATATACTATTTTATAAATTATTTTTATTTATTATTTTTTGTATTATTTTATTATTATTATTTTATTATTATTATTATTATTATTATTATTATTATTATTATTATTATTATTATTATTATTATTATTATTATTATTATTATTTCTCGCACATTAGTTCAGAATAATTAAAGTTCATTTATGTCTATTAAAAAATAGTTTTAATGACATTTAGTTCATATAATCAGATTAAAGTTTAAAATTAAAATAAACTTATTTCTTGTTGAGCAGAAAATAATCTTAATCACAGTTACTTTGGATTTGGAGACAACTAGGGGAGGAAATAAATTATATTATCTCCCTCCAAAACGTTGAAATGTATATAGTTTTAAAACTTAAGGCTAATTGTTCGTTTGTGTAGTTTTTTTTTTTTTAGTAGTTGTCTTATATTTTTTGTTGTACATTCACGGTCGTAAATTTTTTTTTACCCACCGGGGGACCGACGATTATATTTAAGGAAATAAAATCATATAAAAAACCGAAAAATTACCAAAATTTTTGTTTATATAAAATAAAAATAAGAAAAAAAAAATTAAAAAATAGAGAATAAAACATTTAAATTAATTCAGAATTTACACTATCACTTCTCTATTATACTATATTATTTTATACATTATTTTATATATATTATTTTATGTATTATCTTATACATTATTTTTTTATTATTATTATTATTATTATTATTATTATTATTATTATTATTATTATTATTATTATTATTATTATTATTATTATTATTATTATTATTATTATTATTATTAATATTATTATTATTATTATTATTATTATTATTATTATTATTATTATTATTATTATTATTATTATTATTATTATTATTATTATTATTATTATTATTATTATTATTATTATTATTATTATTATTATTATTATTATTATTATTATTATTATTATTATTATTATTATTAGTGTGTGTGTGTGTGTATTTACAACGTAAACGTCAATAATCATTATTATTTCTCGCACATTTAATTCAGAATAATTAAAGTTCATTTATGTCTATTAAAAAATAGTTTTAATGACATTTAGTTAAATATAATCAGATTAAAGTTTAAAATTAAAATAAGCTTATTTCTTGTTGATCAGAAAATAATCTTAATCACAGTCAATTAATATAATTAAATTTTTATTAAAAATAATTAAATTTTAAAATCTCAGTTAATAATTGAGCTAATAATCTTCTTTAACAACTCATTGATTGATTGATTCATTAATTATAATTACTACGGCGACCTAACATCTTTTAGAAAAAATAGGAAAAATTATACAAGATTTCAAAAGTATAAAACATTTCAGAAATGACATACTCAAGTTTGATTTTGATTGTTCTCACGGTCCTGACCCCACATCTGACTCTCCAGATTAAAGTAAACGAAAAGACCAAGATACTACATGGTTTAGTTTTGTACAACACAGGCGAAGTGACCTTTATAGAGGGATACTTGGATGTAATCATCTCCTTGGAAAGTCCCCAAGATTTAAAGGAAACACTTACCAGGACCACCAAATTGGTAACTAATTTAAAAGGCTCATTTTTACACACTTTTCAAAACAAATTTGTAAATATTTCCGTAAACCAGAAGGCACATCAGTGGAAGTTTAAATTAATCAATGTTAGGGTTAAAGTTTTGGTTCTGAAATTAACCGAATTAAGCGATTTAAACTGGATATCAACCAGAGTAAAGCGGAAAAGAGCTGCCTTCTAGTTCGGTGGTGACATTCTTAATATTCTCTTCGGCACAGCCACTGCCAAACAAGTAAAACTGCTTAGAAAAAAAATCAATATTTTGGGTAACTATGCTAGCATCTCTAATTTGTTAATTACAGAATTGAAGGATCAACTTAAATCAAACACTCGTACATTAATCGATTTTAGAACAAATTTACAAAAATTAATAGAACATCAAACAAGTTTAAGCATTAAACAAAACATAATAAATCAATTGGGAAGTATCAAATCTTTGTTAAATTTAATAGAACAAACTATCAACAGCATGCATGCGATCCATCAGTTGGTAGTTACCTCTCTGCAATTAGCAAAAAGTAAACTTACCAATGCTCAATTGTATTCTCCAATCTTCTTACTACCTTATGTTTTGGAGATGACGAAAATGACAAAATTACATACCGTAATTCCATTGGAAACAAAAACCTATCATTCTTTTCTCACATATTCATGGACAATTCAATCAGCGTTCAGCCCTTATGAATTAATTACTCTAATTCTTCTCATTTCGACATAGAAATTTAATTCGTATAACTTAATTCCATTTCCCACACATATACCCTTCAACAGATCTTTGGTTAGTGTTATTTACTACGAACCTAACAACCATCTCTTTGTAAACTACGGTCAGCGCAGGTATACCTATTTAAAGGAGTCTGCCACGATTATTGCCGTCATTTAGGTAAGATGGCAGTATGCCCACAATCGCAGCCATTCGCTTCGATTGATGACCATTTTTTTTATTATCTATGATTATAAATTTCACCATTAATTTTTCCCTCTGTCCTTTTTCAGAGTACAAGTCCTAAGAACCTTTTAAGGTCACTCTAGGACATTTTACTATAATTTCTTTTTCTGAAAAAAATTAGGGCTTCCATCGCTTGTGAGAAGCCAGATTCTATGCAGCATGTACACGACTTTGTTTTTACTATTCCTCATGATTGTGTTTTCACTTTTTCTAAGTTCCAATTCAAGAATCTTATCAGCTTGGAAAGGAACATTTCACTTTCCTTTTTAATTTCTCCCTCTGACAAAGTTCTATTTAACTTCTTATCTCATAATGCTTTACCAAACATTTCTTCTGTCCTATTTCCAAAGTTACAAACTTTGAAAGAAGTCCATTTTAACCACAGATTGGATACGTTAATTTAAACTATCCATCCGTTCTCACCCTATCTACCCCAAATAAAATTCATCCCATTCATTGGTGGAGGAACAACAGCCATTATCTTTTTCCTTGTCATCATTGTAGTTGTCTACCTTGTTTGGACCAACAGGATTTAGTTATGTAGGAAATGTATTCGAGAGGTGTTAGACACCCAGGAAACATTCCCCTTCAGGTAATACCTGCATCCCGTGTGGAGCTAGCGCCTGAGAATAACCCTCCAGAAGAAACTCTTCCTTTGAGGCCTTTGGCATGTTCCTCGATTAGACCAAGACGATTGGCTTTATCTCAGAAGCTTCTGATGCCACCTAAAATTCCTCATGCCTTACTTCCTTCCCTTGAAGTCGAATTGTATGCAAACTAAGATTCCTACCCATCCTAACATCTTTCTTTGGGAGAGGGGACCTATGTCGTAATACGACAATATGCAGTTTCAATTCTTGAAACAATAAAGTTTGCAAACATTTTTCTATTGTTTTCAGAAAAGCTGATCTTTTCAAATAATTCATACTCCTGCTTCTATTGAAGCCTTTCTTTGTTTCCTACTGAGTTACCAGCGCAGCCTTTACTACTACTTCCCGCTTTTCTGGTGGCGTCTCTTTCTTGAGCTGGGGACGCCCTCATTCGCTTTTGAGAAATGAATGAAAGTGGGTGCCAATGTGATTACCTGTGAATCGAAAGTTGAGTGCTCGGAAAACGAATCAAAAGTTATTGTAATTCGAAGTTTTATTATTGCAAGAAATTAATTAAGCTCCAATAATATCTATATGCTTCTATATATGTAGATATGCTATATATATATATATATATATATATATATATATATATTAACTGCTATATCAAGTCTAACAACATAACTAATAATAAAATTGCTAACAACATATATATATATACATATATTTATAACAACATATATATATATATATATATACTCGCATATATATATAACTCTTTCTTGCTGCTATGCTGCTCCATAATAACCACCATATAATAGCCACTATATCCAGGGGCGGCTCGTCGGACAATTTATAGGTGGTTGCATCTAATTATGTGCACACACAGTATATATATATATATGCTCCATATATATATATATATATAACTGTATATATATATATATATATATAAATATATACTAACTACATAGCTACATATATATATATATATATATATATATATATTAGTGATGCTGCAGATGTCATTTTTTCGCATCCGCGGATGCGGATGCGGATGCGGATGCGGATGTTTGATTTTAACATCCGTGGATGCCGAAAATTTAATATATATACCATATATATATATATATATATATATATATATATATATATATATATATATATATATATATATATTTATATATATATTTATATTATATATATATATATATTTATATCTATATTTTTATATGTGTATGGTTTATGAGAGCAATTATATATTTATATATATATATATATATATATATATATATATATATATATATATATAATATATATATATATATATATATATATATATATATATATATATATATATATATATATATATATATATATATATATATATATATATATCGAGTTTTAGCCACAATATATTAATATAATTGTCACCAGGGTGCGGGACGGGGACCCAACTCAAATGGACCCCATCAATCTCTTTCACTAACCTCTGACCATAATGAAAGAGATTTTACATGGATTATATACTTTTTGCACTAGTATTGAAATTCAAATATGGGAAGGTTGTGCTTGAGAAACATCAATTTTTCTGCCTTTTCTGCTGAGAGTCTGTTTCTCTTTTCATCATATATATTAGCCCAGCATTGCTAAATATCTCTCTTGGAACACTAGTTGGAGGACAGGCCAGGTATTTCCTTGCAAGTTTACTTAAGAGTGGGTAAACATTTTGCAGTTTGCCTAATTAACACTCCATTAACTGATAGGATCGTCATTTGATTTGTATCTAGTCGTCTTTCTTGGTGATAGTTTTCAATCATTTGCATTGCATCTTTTGATAATGCGTGTGTTTCTTCATCACTACTGGACTGTAGAAATTCTTCCAGTGAATCTGTTATTGATTTACTTGTAGAAGATGTTGGTTCTGTATATTTCATTTTTTTCCTTTTAATGGATGGCTAATTAATAGACTGTTCGGATTGAAGTTTTCCTTGCAAGTTTACTCAAGCGTGGGTAAACATTTTGATTAACTTTCCACCAACTGATTGGATCATCATTTGAATCTAATCGTTTTTCTTGGTGATAGTTTTCAATCATTTGCACTAATCTTTTGGTAATGCGTGTATTTCTTCATCACTACTGGACTGTAGAATTCTTCCAGTGAATCTATTATTGATTTACTTGTAGAAGGTGTTGGTTCTGTAGATTTTGTTTTCCTTTTAATGGGTGGCGAATTAATAGACTGTTCAGATTGAAGTTTTTCAATTGCAACACAAAGTAACGATTTAACTTGTTCTAATATCGTTACAAAAAATCTTGCTATATAACGGGAATCTAAGTAAGTTGCAATAGTATGAAGGTCATTAATTTCTACAGAACCAAAGCGTTTTTCTACCTCTAGTTTAATTACATCTTTCATTCTTTTTAAACCGTCATCATTTTCATTTGAAGATGGTTCAAAATGCTTCCTTATCGGTGAGATTAATGGTATTACATAAGAGGGCTGGTGCTGTGAAGCTGATTTTTTTGATAGTTTCTTCAAATGGTTTCAACAGCCTTAATGCAGTGTGATATGCTTTCATTTCCACATTAATAAGATTGTTAACTTTGGAATACGAAACTGGCGTACGAAGCAAGGAGTTCTTTGAGCAATACTTCTTTCATCATATGAAGTGTACTATTCCAGCGAGTTGGAGTGTCTTTGATAACAAGTAAGATGTGGAATATCAAGCAGTTTTGAATTGCCTTCAACTCATTTACATTTCTGTTTCTTTTTTTCAGATTCATCTTTAGGAAATATTTTTATTATAAAATTCTTTATAAATCTCGACAATAAACATCCGCGCAACATCCGCAGGGCAAAGCGCGGATGCGGATGCGGATCTTTAATAATGTGCGGATGCGGATGCGGATGCGGATGCGGATGTTACCTGCATCACTAATATATATATATATAACATATATATATATATATGCTGCTG
>JABUQX010087836.1:0-17500 GCA_015478945.1 Trachelipus rathkii
TTAATATATATATATAATATATTATATATATAATATATATATAAAATATCCTATTATATATATATACGTATATTTATAATATATATCATAATATATCATATTATCATATATATATAATATATTACTAATTATATATATATAATATATATATATACACAGTAAGAGTTGAAAACTTAAAGAAATTGCAATTCAACGCTGTTAAAATATATGTTTAAACACTTTCATATTGGGAAATGTAGGGCAAGCTATGGGTTGGTTTTTTATTTGGTTCATACCTAACTCGGGAGTGTTGGCACACAGAGACCTTATAAATGTATAAACCGTTGTAACCGTGTGTAGGGAATTAAAATGGTATAATAAAATTAAAAAATGGATATGATGATTTTATTAATCAACAACAATATTCTAAAAATTTACAATGTGAAATGCAGCATAAAGGTGTCTAATAATGGGTTGTACCCCCCTCTTTGGCCCTTCCAACTTCCTCCAAGCAATTTTCGACATTGATGAAATGATCTTGGGAGATGGTGTCCGCGGGATGTTGTCCAAAGCGTTTTTGCAAGCTTCCTTAGTGTGGAACGGAGTCAATGTTTCATTGGCTTCGAACATGCCTACCCACACACATCCAGAACATGTTCAATGGGGATATCATTTGTCCGGGCTCCATTGCAGAACTATGGCCAGGAAGCTCCTGAATCCTCTACCTGTTTGTAGGTACCGTTGGATGACCTGTGGCAGTGTGCTGTGTGGCCTTGTCATGGAGTAAGGAGTCAAAAAATGGACGCAAAAGGCACTATATACTCTTGGAGGATGTCTTCCGCATACCTTTTAGCCATTAGCGTTCCTCTGCTCACGATATGCAATGCCGTGCGAGCCCAACCCAATACAAAATGTAAATGCCCACAACACAAATACAGAGTCACCAAATCCATAACGGAACCTTGGAGCGATATTGTCAGACAGATAAAGTGCTAACCTGCAAGTCCTGCAAATTTTGTTTTGACGTCCAAAATTGTCTGTCCTTAAAGTAGTGTGACCTTTGACTCAATCTGTGAGTGTCCAATCTCCATACGCTTGTGAAAAATGAAATCGCAACCAGATGCTCCCTGATCAGGAGAGGGCCGATGGCAGGCCTTGTAATACGTACTCCACGTTCATTCTGTCGTCTTCTCACTGTACGCTCGAAAATGGGCACATGTCTGACCTCACGGAGCCTGTGTTGTAGCTGTACGCTTGCTTGGAAACGATCACGAAGCACTGCCAAACGGAGGAATCTGTCATCTCACCTCGGCATCGTCGCCCTCCGGGCGACCCTGAACCATTATCGTCTATCGGTTGCTTGCCAGTCTCACTCTGAAGCCGCACGAAGGAATTCGACTGACCATGTGATTAGTTTATCTTCGAGTTGCTGAGCCACCTGTCTCTGAGAAGGCCTGCTTCCGACAGTTGTGATAACTCCTATGGCACGTTCCCCTTCTCTGACGATGTCTTTCCCATTTGTGACCAGTCTTTGTCAAGCTACGACTTACAAGCAAGGGTTTTGTTTTCGTTTAGTTTGTTTGGTGTCTTTGCCATGCTTGTTCCTCTTATAGAACGTATACTTTCCCGAGATTTCATAATTTGGTTGGGTTGTCCTTTATTATGCCAATTTAGTTCCATAACCACGGTGTGTTTTACCATACGGTATACAACCCCGAAGGTTAGGTAATGACCCGCAAATAAAACCAAACCTAGCTCTACATTTCCAAAAATGAAAGAGTTTACATTATATTTACGGGTGATGCATTAAATTTGTCGGCGAGTTTGTATATATATATATATATATATATATATATATATATATATATATATATTATTATTATATTAATTTATATATATACTATATATAAGATATATATATATAATATATATATATATCTATATATATATATATATATATATATATATATCATATATATATATTAATTATATATATATATATATATATATATATATTACTATGACAAGGCCTATAGGGTTACAACTTAGAATTATTTTCGTCTTAGGGGTACACGATCAAACAAGTTTGGAGCACCGCCTGACACTCAATAAGTTAAATAAATTGAGTAATATATCATAAACCCCAAAATATATTACCACATCATATACTACTATATATAATACCATATAATCATACCTACATAATTATATACTATACTATTTCTACTAATAATACTACCTAATAACTAATTCATATACTATAATACTATCATACTCTATATACTATAGTATAGTATATTGGTTCATTTGAATTGAAATGTCACCGCGGTTTCTTAGTCATAAAAGTGTTTAAGGTAAAGTATTTAGCCAATTTTTCGTTTAAGATTTTTCAATGATTAAATGGGTAAAAAATTAAATTAGGTTAAAAAAAGAATGTTTTTAGTTTCTAATTTTTTTTTTATTAATAGATAAGAAGTCCATTATTTTCAAATTTAATGTTCCTTTTAAAAGAAAATATGTTGTATATAATATATATCAATATATATATATTATATATATATAATATAATTATTATATATATATATATAATATATATATAAAATCATAATATAATATATATATATTATATATAATATATTTATATATATTATATAGTATATAATATCATATATATAATATATATATATATATATATCAATCATAATAAAATTAAAGATGTTTTTAACTTAACTCAAACCTCCTATTAATCGTAAGAGAACAAAGTAATTTAAAACCACTAAGAAATAAACAGGGGAAATAAAATTTCTTTAAAAAAAATTAAGATGTTTACGTTTCGAGACTTTAACGCAGTCTCCTCCTCAGAACTAACAATGAAAATAAATTTAATTTTAACAAAATTAATAAAAACTAAAAATAAAAAGTAAAATTATATACAAGTAAAAGAACAAAAGGCGACAAAAAATTGATTCACTTTCTTCATAATGTTAAGAATTTAGTTTTTTCAGATAGGTATCTTCTTGTTATTTGATCAAAATTAAAAAGAAATAAAAATATTATTATTCGTAAAGCCGATAAAGGTGCCGGAGTAGTTATTTTAAATTATGTAGATTATATAAATAAAATTGGCATTTTACTAAGTGATGAAAATATTTATGAAAAACTTAATTCAGACCCATCTAACTCTCAAATTTATTCATTTAAGAGATATGTTAAGCCTTTGATACCAAACGACATTTACAAGAAAGTTTTCGTCTCCAATCCCACGCTGCCATATATGTACGGTATTCCTAAGTTACACAAAGAAGGTGTCCCATTTAGACCTATTATATCTGCGCGAAATGATGTTTTTTCTAAATTAAATAAGTGGCTGGCCTCTTTTCTCTCTCCCTTATTAGGCACAGTATCTTCCACACATATAAAAAATGCCAAGGACTTTATAGACAAAATAGGCAGATTCATTCCTTTTAATCACTGTTTAACTAGTTTTGACGTTACTAGTCTGTTTTTTACCAATGTTCCTATTCCACAACTTTTGGAATTTTTTGTCCAATTTTCTTGTTACCGTTAATTAAATTCATATGGTCCCTATTACCATATTCCACAATTTATTACTTGTTTACAAATTTGTTGTCCCAAACTGTATTTTACTTTTCATAATAATTTTTATCGACAAATATTTGGTGCATAGTATGGGTAGGTAAAGTTTGAGTCCTATCATTAGCACATTTATATATGGATATATTTTTGAAACCTGATCTCCTTCCACAAAGGCACCATCCCTATATTCTCAAAGTTAATTTCATGGAAACAGTTGATATATTGTTGAATTGCGTAATTACCATTAGTACCGCTACTTCTTTTCCATTTGAATCGATTTTTATTACTATTAATTAATAATTTAACCCTACTTATCAATGTTTACCTTATGTAATTAAAGTTGATTGAATGCATTCCATTTTAGAGTCATTTTATATATACAAATCTGTGATACTTCTTTAAATCATTTAATTAGGTTTTATTCGTTAAACCCACTACATAGCTGAACTCAATTTGCTTTCATTTTTTTTTATTTCTCATCCTCATTACTATTAAAAATAATATTATTTTAATATTGTTTAAGATCTTTCACTTCTGTGTATCCTGAATATCTTTAAACAGAAAGTTGACTTATATCTTTCGAACTTTCGAAAAATTAAAGCCTATCCCCATTTTTTTAATTTATCGAAAATATAAAGCAGGTGCTTACTCAGTTTTTTGGGGTTGAGGGAACACAATCCCTACATATCTGAAAAATATTAAAGTCATCCCATTTTCACCTCAACTTCTTGACATCAAATTTATGCTTAATCGTTTATTTGATATAAAAAACATTGTTTTTAAGTTTTCCTGAATACTCTTTCACAAATTAATTAAAATAATACTTCTAAATTGGAAGTTGGCGGCTGGAGTTTATTAAGATCTCCTTGTTTCTCATGTGCAACTCTTATTTTGGTGAAACTTTAAAGCCCTCACAGGTTACGATTGGATCACACATAAAGGAGAAGATTAGAAGAGCGGAATGTACGGCGAGTAATGCCGAATTTTTTAGCATAAATCTCAAACAATGAAATCAATGTCGTCAATTGGAAGGCGCAACTTTTTTGTTTAATTCACAGATAAAAATTTAAATCAATTACTGGAATCTTTTTTCATTTCTACTAAGTGTAATTTCAATATTCTGAGGGATTTTTTAATTTTGATCAAATAACAACGAAGACTACCTAAATCTGTAAAAAATAAATTTCCTTAACATTATGAAGAAACGTGAATCAATTTTATTTTTTCGCCTTTGTTCTTTTACTTGTATATAATTTACTTTTTTATTTTTTTTAGTTTTTTTATTAATTTTGTTAAAATTAAATTTATTTTCTCATTGTTAGTTCTGAGGAGGAGAACTGAAGTTAAAGTCATACGAAACGTAAACATCCCTTATAATTTTTAAAAGAAATTTTATTTCCCCTGTTTATTTCTTAGTGTTTGGTTTTAAAATTACTTGTTCTTTAGTATATATATATATATATATATATATTATATATAATATGTAATGTATATATATATATACCTATTATTATTATATAACCCATATTATATATATATATATATATTATATATATATATATATATATATAATATATATTATATATATATATAATATATATATACTATGATATATATATTATATAAACTATATATAATTATATATACTACTATGTGCAATTTCTTAGATAAGGCAGGCAAGTAAAAAGTATCTTGAAGCGTAAAACTGTACTAAAATGTTGCTGAGGATCGTATTAAAATTGTTCCCAAAATATTTATATAAAAAATAAGAAAAAATGAAAATAATTATTTTTTTAATAAAATATGTCCTTTTATAAAAGATTAATATAAATAAGGAAAAGCTCTCACTCTATATCATAGCTTATTCATTCTAATATTTTACCGATTACCAATGTTATTTAATTAATTTCTAGTGACGTAAGAATTATTGCTGCTGTTAAAGGTTTTCAGATAACTAATTTATTTAATTATTTATTATTATTATTATTATTATTATTATTATATTATTATTATTATTAATTATTATTATTATTTTATTAAATTATTATTATTATTATTACTATTTTTATTATTTATTATTATTATTTATTATTATTATTTATTATATTATTATTATTCATTATTATTATTATTAATTTATTAATTTATTATTTATTATTATTATTTTATGGTGAAACTAAAGAAGTTACCCGCATGATCATCTCGAAAACTAAAGAATAGATAAACAAGAAACTGATAACACAATTACTAATGGTATCTACGTCATAAAATTTGTATGGAAAATGAAAAAAAAATTACTTTTTTTTTTATTTTTTATTTTATTATGCTCCAAAACTACGACATAAATAGGTACTAAATTTAGAAAACTAATACATTAATTTTATTGAATCAGCGCACATGCATAAATATGTTTTGAAAAAAGATTTTATATTTTTTTTTTTAACTTACACAAGAATACCCAGGGCTAATTATCATCTCGGCAAAGTATGAAAAGCGTCCGAGGTCTCTACAGCCTCGCATGAGGCCGGGACAAGTACGGCGGTTCGCGAACTCTTTCCCCCCCTCGGGGAGGGTCTCCACCGAACCCCCGCTACTTTGGTAATTTGGGTTGTCGCGGGGGTTCCTCCCCCCCTCCCCTCCCCTACGGGGTATGGAAACGTCCCCCCTCTGTCCCACCGTCGTCTCCGAGCTCCCCTAAAAAAATATTTTATAACCCCGTCTGATTCTTCAATAATGGTTAAATTTTCCGCTTTTCTTCTACTATTTTCCGTAGTTTTGGAGATATTAAAATAAATTATTCTATGTTAATTTTTTTTTTTCCATTTTCCATACATTTTTCATACGCTGATTATCCATATATGTTTATATCAGTTTTACTTGTAAGCCCTATTCTTATAAGTATTTCGAGATATTTTCATAGCGGGTAACTTCTTTAGTATTTGGCCCATTATTATTATTATTATTATATTAAAATTATTAATATATTATTCATTATTATTATTTATTATTGATTATAAATTTAGATAATTATTAATAAAATAATTTAGAAAAAATTTGTAAATCTTTTTAAATCTTATTAAATTAAATACATCCTATATTTACTTTGAGAAATCTCGAGTATTAAAATAATACATTACCATTTATTAAATCAAGTGGAAGGCTAATATAATTTATAAATTCAATTTAAGAACATGCAAAAGCAAAATAATTAGCCACACTTTATTCACCTTATGCTTTAACTCAAACAAAATTGTACTATGAACAAAGGTGGTCGAGAAATTTCTAAAAAGAGTACTCAAAATATAATCATTGCCTGCTTATCTAAGAACCTGGCCCTATATGTTAAAAAATGATTATATGTAGATGAAAAATATATTATATATTCTATTTTTAATATATATTAAAATACTTTTGTGATAACTATATATCATAAAATATATATATATATATAATTAATATAAGTATGATTATTAATGGTTAATTGGAGTGATATGTATAGTTTATATATATTTAATATATATATTATATATAAAATATTATATATGTAGATGAAAAATATATGTAATACTATTCTATTTTTAAATATTAAAATACTTTTGTATAATATATAATATATTATAATAGATATATATATAAATGTTAAAAAATATATGATTATTAGATAAAATATATGTATATATTTATTTTTAAAATTAAATATAAGGAAGGAAACATTAAGTATTCTGTAATAAAATTTTATATGATATATTATATTAATAATATTACATTATTAAATAATCGAATTATATATAATACCACATTAACCACTCAATATTATATAGGTTTAGCCATCTTATTCGGCCGGCTGTAATGTCCAATAAGTCACTATATATATACCTCACCTATTTTTAGTAATCCATCTCCCAACAATTATTCTTTCTGTAATATCACGACTTTTGAGAGTTAGAGGACGATGCAGCAGTAATATTTTCGAAGCGAAGAGCACCGATGAGAGAAGAAAGAAGAGAGGAGAGAGGAGATTGAGAGAACGACGAGAAAAACACTTACCTAGATGTATTTGTTATGAGTTAGATGACAATTTATGGTATATTTTAAAAAGGAGTGACTAAAACTAATTAAAATATTTTGTGGATAACGCTTATTCGCGTTACGTGAATTCTTAAATGAAAACGTTAGTCATTAATCAATAATCTTCATTTCTATATTTATTAAAAGGGCAATCACTTCCATGTCCAAAGAAAAGGGCCAGGCAGGAATTCACTCCATCTGAAATAACTTGTTTATAGACTTTACGGAAAGGCCCAATCGAAATATAGTTTTGGAATCAGGCTTCGAGTATAACACACGCTTATTACCCACTGGAGAGGTAATGCTATTACAGAAATTACATAAAAAACTAAAATTAATCAACTCAATATGACATATTTCGATTCGGAACATCTTATTCTTTACACGTAAAACACAAATTACATATTCTGGCACATCAGCGTATCATCACTATGCTTAACTTATATAATGTTATAAGTACATTTGCGTCCCCCTCCTACGTCCCCATTCCCGCTCAGAGAGTCCACACTCGAAACACCACAATTGAGTTCAAGGAGAAGTATTACTTTTCCATTAGGCAAAACGCTCCGAGCCAATGGGATGGACAGAGGGGGGAGAACGAAGCTCCACCTTTCCGTTCCTCACACGTAGAAGCCGAAGAGATCATCGACTCCTGTTCCTCAATAGCTTTGGTCATACTGCTTTGTTCTCCCTTGGTTTTATCCCTATTTCGGATACTCTGTTCTTAAATTCATCCACACCACGCTCCTCTCACTTTGCAATATAATATTCATCGCTCTCATACTTGTCTCGATTCTCCTCCTCTCTCTCTTCTTCTCCCCTTCCTCCAATATGTATATTCTTATTTTTTCTTGTAAGCTGTCGCCTACTTTTCTCTCGAGTTTTTTTTTTTTTTTTTTTTTTTTTTTTTTTTTTTTTTTTCTTTTTTTTTTTTAGCCATTTCCCGGCTCATACTATTCAGCTCTCTCTTCTATTTACGACTAGCAACTATATCCAAAATATGTACTTCCTTGCCGTTTTCCTGTAATCAGTGTCCTACTCGTATTCGAGATATGTCTGCCTTGCCTCTTATACAATATGAATATTTTCTTAGCGCTTTTTACTCCCATGTTTATTGTATCACATATCGTTATTTCTATCCATTTCCTAACTCATTTAATGATAAATACTGTATAATTAATATTCATCATTTATCTCGTTTACCTTTGAAAACAAGAAAAATCTCGTACACTCAACGACACTACTTACATAAAATATATTTAAATACTAACACCTTACAATGTTTCGAAATAAAGTTTCATACACTCACAATCTGTTTAATTAAAAAATTTTACTAATATACATAGGAAAATGTACACTTGACTTCTCTCTACAGAAACACGAAGACCAGAGGTCAAAAAAGACAATTTTCTTGACTCGGGTCATCACAAAATTCCGGTTGATTAAAGGGAACTACGGGTTCTTACTTATTTTAACTCTTTGCTCTCACAACATAAAAAACTACTATTTCTCCACTATGTTTGCGGGCTCTCCACTGCCACTCACAGGTTACACTCCTCATATTCTATTATCATCATTACTACTTATAAATAATACTTATATATTTAGTGATATTCACTACCTATTAATACTTATGATATTTATCATACTTCTATAATCTATACACCACATTATCATACCTTAATTCATCACTATCACTACCTGGACTTAATGTTATCTAAATCAAGTTATATAATTAAATTATAAAAATAATACTATATGGCATATCACCCTAATGATTCATATATCCTAAATTCTAATTAAAAAAATTACAATTTATATTTTTAATTAAAAATAAATTAATATTAATTAATATATATAATAAAATATGAAATATATATATAAGATATAAAATAATTATTATATATATATTATATATATAAAATATATTATATTTATCGTAAAGTACTGGATTGGCGACAAAATTTTATTCTGCCCATTTCACAACGCTATTCCACACATCCCTCACAATTACACGCTCTTATTAACCCTCATAAAACACCCTATCTTCAACCTTCACCAAAATTTTTATAACTTTTTTGTTTTCCCTATATTTTGTTAAATTGAATTGTTTTGTTTAAATAATAAATATATAATAATTAAATTAAAATAAATAATGATAAAATAATAATAATAATAATTAAATAATAAATAATAATAATAATAATAATAATTAATTATAATAATAATAATAAAATTATAATAATAATAATAAGAAAAAACTGAAATAATGCGGCCGACTTATATAATTTTGAGGTAAAATATCAGGAAAATTGATAAACAATTAGGGCTTATGTAGTTTGATTGAAGTTCCATAACATTTATTGTAATAAATAAATAAAATAATTCTTAAATATAAAAAAATAATATTATATAATATATCAATTAATATTATATACTGAAATTAATTACATTTTCAATAATATTTAATAATAATATAAATATATATATAATATATTATAATTAATAATTATTATATATATATTAATATATTTAATTATATATATTGAATTAATATATATATATTATAATATTAATCATAAAAAAATATATAATATATATTATAATATATATATACTATTATTATATAATATATATTATAATATTTATATATAATATTAATATAGTATATATATACATATAATATATTTATAATAATAAATATATAATATATATATTATATATTAATATATATTAAAATTATAATTATAAAATATATACTTATATATAAAAGTTATAAATATTATAAATTATAAATAATAATATTATAATTAATATATATATATTATTAATATATATATATATATATTAATATATATATTATATAATATATTAATATTAATATATTAAATTAATTATATATATTAATTAATAATAATTAATATAAATAAATAAATATATATATATATTAATATAAATATATAATTATATATATAATATATTAACTTAATAATATTAATAATAAATATTATATTATATATAATGATTTATATATAATATAATATATATAATATAATATATATAAATTAATTATAATTATTATATATATATATATTATATATATATTATTACATTTAAAGGTAAAATAAGATATTAAGACGCTTTATAATATTTATTTATAATAAAGGTAAAGAAATAAACTAAAGGAAGGATATTTCCAATTAAAACTCCTTTTAAAATTTATTATATTAAAATATTAAATATACTAATTTAATTTAGTTAAGAGTCTATTCACAATTAGCTTCAAGCCCTTAAAGTGAAGGCCCTCTGTCTTAGAATTGTAGTTACATATAAAAGAACTAAATTATTAAATCTATAAAAATTACACTAATTAAATATATAAAGAATCTAAAAATCAAGTAATATTTGAAAAGTAATTTTGGCGATTTAATTTTCTTAAAAAAAATGGATGTATGGTAGTTTAAAGTAATGTTGTATTAAGTTATGAGGATCAAATATATAGGAGCTCGTTTTTTATTTTGTATGTTATAAGTTTTTTTGTGTTGTTTATAACATAGAATAAGATTCGGTAAAGTTTTCTTAATTATAGGTGTCATGTGAGTGATATCTATTGTTTGGTTTTGGGAGGCTCTTATGATAAAGGTTGAGGGCAGAGTGGGTTGATCTGTAAGACATATTTATGTGTTTAAATATGTTCTGTCCGAAATGGAATGTACATGAGTTTACTCCAATATTAAAAAAGTAGCCTATTACAGTTAAGTATATGGCTAAGGGATTACTTGTATAATGCACTTGTGAAGTAGAGGGATTATGATATGTGTGAGGTTTGAGAATGTACTTAAAATGGAGGAGGTATATTAGGAGGTGGTGATTATTAGAAATGGTGTATTTTGTGTAAAGATTTTTTTTAACAGAGTTATCGTAATCTTGTTGTAGGTTAAGGGGAAAGAAAAGATTTTAAAGGTGTTTTTAGTGCCCTTGGTTTTATTGATTAATATGTATTTTTTTGCTTAACGTAAAGCTTTGAAAAATGATGTGGGAAGGATAATCCATCTTCAAAAATCTTTTGCTACCTCGATTCAATCTTCAACCTAGTATGTGAACTTTTTATTTATCACATTCACACAAGATCTGTAATACTTAAAGTTTTTGAAAATATTGACGAAATAAAAAAATTGATTTTTAATTTTTATATTAATGGAGGAGATGGAATTTCAAAGACGTAAATATACAATTTACACTTGCATATTTATATCAGTCTAACCTTAAAATTTATATGTAGGGAAAATAATTTCAAATTCTGGACCATTTCTCACTTTTATTTTTCATAAAATTCAGTAGTACTTTATTTTTTAATTTTTAATGGCCGGCTTGCAAAAACAAAGGGTCACTGATTCCCTCTCAAGTATCTAAAATATGTATCATTGAAAAACTTTCTGAGAGTGGAAAATTCTTTTAATAAGGGAAAGAATTTTACCCAGGAGAACAATACATCAAAACTTGGAAAAAGGTAGAATAACCGATTGATAAGCTCCGAATTTAAAATTCGAGAGGCTAAAGAGATTTAATGTGATCAATAAAATTATATATTGAGTCAGATAAAAGATAGATTACGTTCTCATAATTATATTAACGCAAACAATTTAATTTTGATTATGCCATAACTATCAGTGAAATATTAACAATATTTATTATCTGGGTCAGGAATTTTATGTTATCCTCAGTATTAGATCTCCATCTTAATCCTGAAAAAATGTAATGAAAAACCTGTAAGAAACGTGTTTATTCATCTAACATATTGACATAATAAAAAACATAAACACTTAAAACATAAGTATCATTTAATAATAAATAACCCTATTAGGAATTTCTGTATCTATGTCTTAGGTAGATGCCAAATTAATAAGCTTTTAATTTGAACTGTCCATATTAATCTGAAATTTATTCACTTATTATGGAGATACCACTTTTAGTGAGAAAGTGTGTAAAAATCTAATTATTAAATAATTTTTAATTTAATACTATTTAAATATATCCGTAATGACAACTACTCATATAATATAAGATTGAAGTGATATTTTTCATACTTTAAAAAGGATTATTAATTCAACCTTAATCTTTAAGAAATATC
The DNA here is from genome assembly GCA_015478945.1 of Trachelipus rathkii. Taxonomy (NCBI): domain Eukaryota; kingdom Metazoa; phylum Arthropoda; class Malacostraca; order Isopoda; family Trachelipodidae; genus Trachelipus; species Trachelipus rathkii. The sequence continues at coordinate 12,776 of JABUQX010087836.1, forward strand.
ATCCTTAATGGGGTTTTAGCAAATGCTTTTCAAGATCTAGATTTTTAATAATAAATTTTATTAATTAATAAGGTGATTTTTGATCAAATTTATGGTTAAATACTTTATATTATCTTATTTTAAATAAAATATATGTAAAAGTAAAAGTATACTAATACCCAAGCTTATCTTCAATTAATTAATAATTGTATAAATTAATTTTATTTAATTTCATTTAATTTTAAATTCTAGAGAGATTATTTAATTATGCCTTACTTAATAAAAGTATTATAATTAATTTATTAATTAATACGATATGATTACATATATTACATAATATGTCTTAAATATATAACCCATTATATATTAATCTATCTTATATATATTTATTTTTATGAAAACACATTATATATATATACCTTATATAATATTAATCAAGTGGTAATTTACATGTGAGTATCTATCGTTTTATATATATATTATATATATATATATATACATATAATAATTCCGTATAATATAAAGCTATATTGAGATAACGTTAGGTGAATGTGATCGATATATTAGATAAGGGGGAGGAGGAGAGCTATATGTCAACCCATTGAGGTAGTATATATAATATATATAATATACATATTATATTATAATATATATATGATGGTGATGTGAAGAGTATAATGTAGATATGTAGAAACTGTTGTATAGGTGGTTAAGGTTATAATATGCGGTATAGAGGCATAGACCCTTGTATTGATATGTCTAAATCTGGACACACGGAGAGAGCTACACTGGAAGTGACACTATAGCACTAGCACGCGTTAAGCCTAATTGTGAGCGTCTAAGATGGTGTACAGGCAGAGTGTGCTAGCGATTACTATAGTATGGCAGTTGATTAAACGGTAGAGATGTGAGAGTATTTACAGCATCGCCAGGGCGTAACTGACTGGATTACTAAATACTGGCTTGTTAGCATATATCGAGGATAGGAGAAACGGAAGACGGTTTGATAATGCACACTATCTTATCACGCCCCTAAAGCAATGATCATTTGATGAGTGCGTCGAGCTTCGAACGTCAGAACATTATGGGAAGTTGAGGGATATAAGTATCATGGGATTAGTTTAGGAGACTGAGGCATAGAACTTGATCCGTATCTAAGTGTACGAGTGAGATTATTATGATTCGCCATAGGTGCAGGAGCTTATTTTCCTATATCAAATCAGAGATATATGCAGTTGTATTTATAATTATTAATATATAATAGATATATATATAATTTAAAAGGAACATTCCAAATTTCAGTTTTTTGTTAGCATTAAAGAAACCTTAAATTAATAAATTTTTTTAAAAAACTTTATTTATTTATTACTATAAAAATCTAGAAAACATATTTAAGTATTATTTGTTATTATAAAAAAATTTTTGTACATGTGGTGTGTGTGGGATCTAAAAAATCAAAAATTTATTGGGTCATTATCAAGACTATGAAATTTTTTGAAACACTTTTGTAAAAAAAAAAAAAAAAAAACCAAAGGAAATATTTGGTTATTAAATATCCATATTGCCAAAACAACCAACCATAGTATATATATATATATATATATAATTAATATATATATAATATAAAATAGCTATTATGCGATGGAGATATTCTGGCACGGAGTATATATATATATAATATATATATAAATATATATATATATATTAAAATATATATATAATATTAACTATTAAAAAAAAGCAGATAAATTTAATATTAAGATAATTAGAAGTCTTCGTATCATTGGAATCAAAAAAAAAAGATAAAAGAATAATTAAAAAATTTCTTTGAATCTGTCAAACTTCATTAAATTTCGATGATTTACTTATAGATCTTAAAAGACCTAATGTACAAAGAATAATGCCAGAGAAAATATTTATCTTTCTTAAATATTCATATATAATAAGTTTAAAATAATATTTTCCCATATTTTTAATATTGTTTTGACAGATGAAAAAATTTTGCCGGATGTTTCATCAGAGGTAATCTTTCCGCACCAATCAACTTGGAATGATGTAACTTCACGTGGTTTTTCTTCTCAGTCTTTCAGGTGCTAACTTGTAGTATCCTCTGTATAACCCCGAAGTATCTTAGTAGTTTCCCCGTAGTAGTCTCTGTAGTAAGTTCCCTGTGGTAGTCCGCAGTTCGACATCTACAAACCTGAGGTCTTGAGGGTAATGTAAAATGTCGGTATTACGATGAAAAATATAATTTTGTTCTTTAAAAAGTGTCATTAAGATTATTTAATAAATATGCTTTCCCATTTTATATAATAATTAAAAACATGTTATTAAAATAAAAAGTTTTGCTACAAAGGTTGTTTGTGCATTAATATAATAATAAAATAATAATAATAATAATAATATTAATAATAATAATATAATAAATATAATAATAATAATATATAAAATAATAATAATAATAAATAAAATATATAATATAAAATAATCAAATAATCATAAATAATCAATAAATAATAATAATCATTAATAAATAATAATCATAAAATAAATAATAATCAAATAATATAATAATTATAAATAATAATAAAAATACAATAATAAAAAAAAATAAAATAATAATAAATAAATAATAATAATCATAATAGTAAACTATCTTCAAAGAGATGATAAGCCAAAAGAATGAAATGTGAAGGAAACAAATGAACATCTCGGCATAAAATTTGTAATAGTTGTCCAAGAAAAAGAAGAAGAAGAAGAAGAAGAAGAAGAAGAAGAAGAAGAAGAAGAAGAAGAAAGAAGAAGAAGAAGAAGAAGAAGAAAAAGAAAAGAAGAAAAAGAAGAAGAAGAAGAAGAAGAAAAAGAAGAAGAAGAAGAAGAAGAAGAAGAAGAAGAAGAAGAAGAAGAAGAAGAAGAAGAAGAAGAAGAAGAAGAAGAAGAAGAAGAAGAAGAAGAAGAAGAGAACTACAGAACACAGACTAGCAAAGACGTTACAGTCCACTAGGGTAGTCGCTTATAATTTTGTTTATTTAATGGTTGGGTGTTCCACTGAAAAAGGAAAACAATTACAATAATAAGAATACAAACCTCGCTGACTTCTTCTTGAGGTTTGTAGTAGTCATACACCCTGACAGTACCAGGTTTGGGATATTCAACAACTATTGCTCTAAAAATTCTAAACGACACACAGATTTCTTCAACAGAGATTTCATCAATGTAGATGATTACCTTACTGCCATCGACTTCATAACGTTTAAACAAGCCTGTTCCATTAATTTGATTCAAATCTTCTTTCTCTGGAATATAACCTGAAACCAAATTGATTTCAATGATCGCCATGTTTGACGTTTGATTAGGCACAAGGTACGAAGTACAAACTCTATTTCCTCGTTTCATCACATCTTCATCTGGCAACCGATGATTTGTCACTCTTAAACTGATACGCTTCATTTATTCACCTTCAGGTACGTTATACCGAAGAACTGCCTGAAAATAAATAAAATTAAAAAAAAAACAAAAAAACAAATTAAGAAATTAAATTTAAACGAAAAATTGAAAGCGGTTCTTATTTTTGAAATCCTCATTTTTAATTATATTATAATAAATACTATGCATTTTTTCAGGTGCCAAAATCGTAATTTTGTTATTTGAAGAATTCTTTGAAATATGCTAAAAGGATATTGTAACTGCCTTCATTTAAGTCTTTTCTTATTTTTTACGTTTAAAAATGAAAAATTCAGGATGACACGATAAGCTAAAAGAGCACAACTATACTGAATAAAAATAAATTCATACAAGTGAATGGTTATATGCCCGTAAAGAGCTACCGACAACAGTCCATTCTTTCAAAATATCACGAGTTTACAAGCGTGAAATTTAAATAAAAAAAAAACACACACACCTCACGCACATCATACCTAACACACAGGACACCTACATCAATTTTTTTAGTACGAAAATACTTAGATGTTGGTAACTGAAAAATTTTATATACTCTGCAAAAGACACAACCCTCGCCCATCACGTTCAACTGTACACCGTTAGGGAACTACAGTAAACGCCTGATTGTTGAAGAAATTTGTTTTGCTGCGTTATATGGTAAGTTTCATAACAGAAATCACTGTCACCAAACGTAAATCTACAGGTCTTTTTAGCAAACTCGTTTCTTCAAAATGCACCAGAGCTTGAAGGGCCATTATTGGATTGTTTTAATAGGTATAAAAGAAAAAACCGCTAATATATCTTTTAAATATATATATATATATATATCAGCTATATATTATAATATATCTATAAATAATATCACGATCACATTTATCCAATAAACCGCAGTATCATAGCATCGCTTTTTCAGATATATCTATATATATAATATATATATATATAATAAAATATCTATATATATATTAATACATAGATATATATATTCTATTAATATATTATATATAATATATAATAAATATAATAATAAAATATATATATATACTAATATATTATATATATAGTATATATATATATATATATATATAGCTATATAATATATATATATATATATTATATTATTGAATATATAATAATATATTATAAACGTGATTTTTTGCAATATTGCTTGTAGCTTTCTTATATAAGGGCAGAGGAAAGATCTCACTGTAGTCACATCACAGAGACAGGAAGCGGTTCACACTCGGTTATATGGCGTTCATTTCTCAGGTGTCGTGTGTGTGTATAAATATTAATTTCTAGCAT